>CEMU01569326.1:11646-22461 GCA_900068965.1 Calocybe gambosa
GCTGGAATAGAAGCGCGCCCCTTTTGGTTACGCTGGTAAAGCTTCTGAAAATGATGACTGCTTCTGGGCTTCTGCCCTATTGTCAACCTTTGTCGCACACATTCCTCCATGACTTGTGACCTTTGCCATGAGTTTCACACCCAGCGAGACCCACTAAGGCGGCGAGAGTGTACATCATGAAGAAGTGAGGGCTTTTTACGGCATCAAAGTAAACCCCATAAGTGCCGGTCAGGATAGGTGACAGAAGTGATCATAATTGCTCCCGCAGACGACCCTCAACTAAAGTGAGTGAGCAAGTATAGTTTCAACTGTTGAATCATGTTTTCCTAGACATAATGGTAACGATGTATGGCAATGCTACGATGTCGAGACGCAAGGTAAATCCTTACATCACCTTGATTGGATTGCCGAGGTGTGTAAGAAGTCCGCTCTGCTCGGAGCCGGCGTAGCACAGCAATGCCTCACACGCCAATAATCCTACATAGCAAGATTTGATCGCGAGGGTATACTTACAAACGACACTGAAACTGACAGATTGGAGATTGTTGATGTCAGGTAGCAAGCAACTGGTAGCCCTTGAGAGTAATCACTTCAGGAAATGGTTCATTCGTGGTGCGCTTGGTTCTTTGCCTCGGATTCGGCCTATGTACCAAGTGTCAATGCCAGACATATTCTGATTTCGCGCTGATTAAATTCTGTATCACGCTGCTGAATTTCTTGTTTGCCATTATTGATGCAAAAAGGTACCCCAAGCCTTCACGACGGCGCCACAGTTTCTGGAAAACCCCAGTTTGGGTTCTTAGTGAACATCATTTTAGTTCCTTACGGACATTCGGGGATTTTGGGCGTCAGATGGTTACTCGTTTGTTCGGACCTAGCCGTATCTGGATTTCAAAGTTGCGACTTGTCAGAAAAGGCAAGCATTAGACCTAGGGGAAACCAGGTCTTCGAGGGCTGGCAATCCTCTGTAGCACAGGGTTCGCAGGCACGCGTCAGGGTTGATCAAACCATGTCAATGAGCTCCGCGAGCCAGATTCACTCGACGATCAAACTGGGCTGTACCGATTCCTGGGATATTATACGTCAACGACTTTGCTGTTAAGAACAAAGAGGGTAGCTTAACGGTAGCGAACAGTTACAAGGAGTTGTCCAACATCCTTAAGTTGCATCCGCGTTTTGTTCCTCCGTCCATCTGAGACTTGCGCCCGTCCGATCACTTTAAACGATACAATTACAGGCGAGTCCTCTCAGGTACTCCACATCATTTCCCCCTTTACTCCCATTACTTCTTCACTCTATATTCTTTGTGAATTCTTCTCTAATGAGTCGCACTGGTTACGACAACAAGACTGCAGTACACATGCCTGTTCCGCACCATCCTACGTTCCACGGTGCCACTCTACATGGTGCCACTCTACATGCGGGGGCGTTACACGAAGGCAAGGACGAGCGCGGATCAATGTCAGATTCTGAAGATGGAAGCTGTGGACCATACCATGACATTGGAAAGGGAGAATATGGACTTGAAGGTGAATATTGATGTTGCCGGTCCAAAATATAGCGATGGACAAATTTGCTAGATGATCATGCCGCGCTGACTTTGCAAACCTTGAACACGGATGGCACCCCAAAACGTCCTATGAACGCCTTCATGATATTTGCTCGCAGGCGTCGACCTCAAGTATCCGCTGAGAACCAGGCAATGCGCACAGGGGAGATTAGCAAAATTTTAAGTAAAGAGTGGAACAATATGGGTGCCGTATGTCGAATTTGATTTTAGCTCGGCTACAATCTCATCTCATTGATTCCATTAGGCAGAAAAACAGTTCTATCAGGATCAAGCTAGACAACTCAAAGACACCTTCAACTTGAAGTACCCTGACTATGTCTACCGACGACGACCGAACAATTCTCGAAGGAGGCGCAAGCCGGACACGCCTGGTCTTCGAGGGTCTGAAAATCCATCTTCCATCGACTCAAAGGAGGACATAGGGTTTGACGATGTAGGAGAGTCGCCCACAGATGGCGATGAACTTCTCACGCCCGACGGAATGCACGACATCCCGGGCTCCCGTGTTGGCCATGACCTACGGCTATTCAGCGACCATCGCCCACAACCTTCTCGCGCGTCGTCTTACGTATACCCCGTACATGAACATCCCTCTTCGAGGTCCAATGCAATGCACCAAGAAAATCGTTTGGCATACGAGCCCCAAAGTGGCAGTAGTAGGTCGCTCCAAGACCCACCCGGTCATCAACTTCATTATCCGTACCTGGACCAAGGGCGTATTCAAAACCAACCAGTCCAGATGTATAACCAAAACTCGATGGGTGGAAATGGTAACTGGGGCCAGCCCAATCTTCGTCCATCTTGGACAGGCTCGACCGACGCAACCGAAAGAGGTTTCACAGCCCTTTCCGGCCCAAAAGTCCATCGAGCATCAACTTCTCCGAGTAACTGGCAACGTCCAAGCCACAACGTTTCTGCAGGGTCACCTTCTCTGGCTTTGTCCACTCTCAGTTCTCCTTTCTACCCCGTCAATTCGCAACAAGAAGCTGCCTCACCCTCATCTCACCATGCGTCTATCTCTCCGGCGTCATTCAACTCCAACCATTTGCAAACCTCGCTCATGCTAGGCAGAGAATATGAGACTCATGAACTTCCCATATCGCCATCGTTGTCTAGCCCGAACCAGCAGTATTCTCCTAGTATAGGACGGGACGCGATGATGTATCCGACTCGCCAAGTTACCGAACCGCGAGGTCTCCCTGCTATCTCTAACTATTCACAGCAAGCTCAATCGTCTTTCGCGGCGAATTCGGGGCTGAGTGGCTCACAAGGGTACTGGGCAAGGGACTAAGTTATGTTTTCGGAACTTCGTTGTTTACAATATTCAATGGCATCTACTAATAGCTGTCTTTTCTTCTTTTGTTCTGTTATATTCATAATACGATACGGAGTATCATATTTTTTTTCCAATGGCCAGCCAATGTACGCTGAATTTTCAGCAATAATTTCTAGTCGACCAAGATCGTAATCGGCCAAGCTCGATCATTCGGTACTGATCAAGTGGTTGCACATAATATGTGTCAGTAACAATGACTTTGATCACTTCTGCACGACATGATGATGAACACTTGGAACTCTTGACATATCCACGTCAGGCTCTTGACGCTAAATGTTTGTAACGACCAGCATAGCCAGACGTAAAGTACCCCCTTGATTTATGTCTTGAGTTGTCCTGATCTTAGGCAGATTCTACTAACGTCCACTTGCCTGCCACGATTGCTAACAATATGCGCCATTTTTATTTCCTCACATCTCTCCTCGAATTTGATCACGAGCCCTCACAAGTTGAAATATCTCTGATACTTACCAACGATCACTCTTTAGCATTTATGAAGGCGAGCAAATTGCACAAATGCATGGTTGCACACCAAGTCTTTTTTTCTTGTGATGATGATCAGGGGGGCGAGCTTCGCGAATTAGTTGGAGAATTAGGTTATCAAACACATGGTTCATTGTGCTTCTGCCACAGGGTCTGCTGTGATGATGTGAGCACGTGCCACTGAAGCCGAAATTTCCAGCCAGTGACACCGGTTGCGAGATGTTCCGATCGCCGAAAGCAAGCGTCCCCACAAGTTCGGGGACATATCCTTTTCCCCTCCATTTTGAAATCAAGCCAGCAGGAAACAACGAGGTTATGGCTCCAGAGGCCTATATTGCGCCTGTTATTGATTCGACGGCTGTCTTCAAGCCTGATATTTTCAAAGGCAAAGTCTTGTTCTGCACTGGAGGGGGTTCGGGAATATGTCGTGGAATGACAGAAGCTATAGTAAGTCACGAGAATAGGCTTCAAGGTTGTATATCACAACTTTTACTTCTTAGATGCGCCACGGTGCCAGTGCTACAATAGTTGGTCGGAAGTGAGTCCAGCCGTCCAGCGTCCATCTGAAGAAACAATCCTTTTTTTTGTTCTGCCTCTCATGAACCTATCTGGTCAATCCACAACAGGGTTGACAGATTGACGCAGGCTGCTAAGGAACTCTCCGAAGTCACTAGACAGGAGTGTATCCCTGTACAGGCCGACGTGCGCGACCCAAAGACCCTTCAAGAGGCAGTGAAGAAGACAATTGCGAAATTTGGAAAGATTGATTTTGTGATTTGCGGTAGAGATTCTAAACACCGATTTCCTTTAGAGCGTTCCTGTAACTCATCTATCACCTGCAGGTGCCGCTGGTAACTTTCTCGCACCAATCTCCGGGCTCACCGAGAATGGTTTTCGCACTGTCATGGAAATTGATACCGTACGCCTGCCGTAGACCTCATGTGTGTGAACTTAGCACCTCACTCTCCGAAATTAACAGATTGGTACATATAATACGATCAAAGCAACATTATCCCATGTGCGAGCGTCCAAAGGCTCATATATCCATGTTAGCGCAACGATTCACTATAACGGTATCAAAATTTTTTATCATCGTTGATGGTGTGCTGATGACGACTTTGATGATCTCAGCCACACCTTTCCAAGTGCACCTCGCTGCTGCAAAAGCAGGCATTGATGCCTTGTCTGGGGTATTAGCGATTGAGGAAGGGCCACATGGGGTCCGGTCGAACGTGATTTCTCCAGGGCCGATTGCCAATACGGAAGGTGTGGACCGATTATCTCTAAAAGGGCATGGACGTCGTGCCTCCTCATTTCCCGTGGGACGTATCGGTCACATCAAAGATGTTGCCAATGCGGCAGTCTTCCTGTTTAGCGACGCAGCTTCCTATGTCACAGGACAGGTTTTACCTGTAGATGGTGGTTTCGAACATATTAGGGGACTATCGGTTCCTTATCCTCAGGCGGTGCTCGACCCAGCTAGCATTTCACATATGATAAAACCAAGGCTGTGATTGAAGATGGTGGATGCTCCGACTCTTGCGTAGCAGATTCTTGTGCGGAAACCACCGCGTTTAGTATCCAGTTGGCGCCACACCAATGTTCAGTTATTGACAGATACGATTAAGGTTACGAAGGTGTCAAACAAGGTATATGTATCTACTAGATTGATTGTTCATGTCCTACTTTCGGGTTGGACCGGCGAGTTGCATATCGTATCGCTGAACAGAATAGGACTGGGAACCTCTTTAAGCTTAGATATGATGTGCACACCGGATGATCGTGACTCACCGAACTGTAGGAGACGAATCCTTGATGGCCACAAACATGAGGCAGACATGTTGCAGCCTGTTTCACTTAGGTAGCCAGCGAAGAGAATGGGTTAATTGCTTGCGGCGAAAGCTATGTCAAGTTTATCGAACAACGTTTAGGATTTCACGAATGATGTATGATATCTGACTCCGTGGAGATTCATTGACCGTAGAGCAGTGTTAGACTAACATAACCCCGATCCGGCGATCAACACTGGTAAAATTAGTTCTGGAGATAGGCCCTGAAGCAATGAATCACTCATTTATGATGAACAAGAGGGGAAATAAGATGGTCCGTAACCAAAGCTATAGAGATCTCTGCAAATGTAAGATAAGTTAGGAGTTAAATTAGGTTCGGGTACATGTCGTGCGCGGAAATGCATGATCGTCAGTCGAGGTGGTAACGCAAAGTAATTTTCACACGAGATTGATGGACTGATACTGGTTGTGATCTATGTCAAAGATTAGAGGGAGACCACGTCCGTCAACAATGTTGGTAACAAAATTGTGGATAATGATGAACTTAGGAGCCGTGACTGTAGGAGCGTTTCGCGTTGTATCGAATTTCGTAAAGAAAAACAAGAAATCAGTATGATATTTCAACTTGACTTGTGGTTACCTCGAAATGGCAGTACAGCTAAAAGATCAACAGCCCCCCAGTTTGCCTTGAAACGAGGAGGAAGGCGTCTCTGGCAACAGCGAGATTCATTGATTATCTAAATTCACATCACGTGCCTCTAGGCTAGCTCATTGCTCGACCAGGATCATGAATATCCCTCAGCTTAACATTCAATCTACTTTAGTCGCCTCTAATTTCTTCTCAGACTCGAGAAGCCATGGCTATGATGGTCCAACGCGGACTGTCTATCTTACTCGCGCTTCGCCAGGTGCCGGAGGTTCGCTATCGAAAAGTGAAGATGGAACAAGATGTGCTGTCGCAGGGAGAGAATGTCAGTATCTTATACAAGTCGTGAATCTTATGAAGAGTAAATCCATTTGAAGCTCTTAGAATCATGCATATATCAGATGGGCTGCAATCTTACCATGGGCAAAAATCGTCAGTCGGTCGTGGAGGCCATCGCATTGACGCGTCCCGGAATTATTGGGATGGGGGCGGAGTAAAGATTGATAGTACCACTACGGACGTGGCTTGGTGTCGTGGTGGTATGTTGTTCTCTCATAACCATATCCCGCTACAATCATTCGTAATTTTATCTCATAGTTTTCAATAACAAGATTCTGACGAGTGCTCGGAATGGGGAAATAATAATGTGGGACATTAGTAAAGCTAGCTCGAGCAAATATGGCGAGTCTATATCTTTTGCCAAACTAAAACCTGCATTTGCTCATTCTTCACAGAGCGAAAATCCAAGGACCACCTTCGCTCAGTCAATGCGATGGCTGTTTCGAATGTAGTGCACAATTACTGTATTACTGGATCTGCGGATGGGGACATGCGTGTATGGGTGCGTCACTTCACACTTTTTTGTCACCTTTTACTTATAATGTAGGACTTGCGAGACATGTCCCGGTCTCTCATGAGGGTCCATCATCCAACTGCCGTGCGCAGCGTCGTTTTTTCGCCATGCACTTGGCTACCTCTACACGCTATCGTCGGTCTCGATAATGGAAATATCTACAGATGGGATCTCAAGATGGGCCAAAGGGGTCTTCTTGACCGTTTACCCGTTAGCCATACCGCTTCCGTGACAACGCTCGATTGGTCCAATCGGTCCAACGCAGGACAAAGTACTGTCTCCAACGCCGACGGGGTCGGAAATAGTTTAGGCTGGCTCATAAGTGGTGGATTAGATCGATGTGTGAAAGTGTGGGATTTAACAGCGCCCGGGGCAAACACTCGAATGCCTAACAGGCCCAAGTACACGCTCCACCCATCATACCCTGTACGGCGCGTAGCATGGCGCCCTTCATATGAGTGCGAAGTTGCCGTGGTATCCAGCATGGGATTCTCGCCCGGATCTAACCCAGACTTTGGGCAGAGTATCGCTGGTATAGGTGGTGCTTCCGCTGGCAAAGGTGAAAAGTCCAGTCCGGAACATAAGATATCTGTTGGAGATCCTGTGGAAATATGGGATGTACGGAGAGCCTGGATACCGAAATGGTCTGTCGTTGGCTCCACGGGAGAAGGTGGCGTTTCCGGTAGGTTAAATTTTGTAGGCAAAATGTTTTTACCTGAGATCTCCCCTTACTAGATCTTGTTTTCGGTGATTCTGACGCTCTCTGGACACAGAGTTCTTCTGGGACCTTTGCACAACTTGACCTACGGAACTGTATCAAACCTCTCGATCACATTACGTCCACGGCTGTCACCTGGGAGGCTTCTGGGTCAATGACTTTTGTTACTGACAACAATCTGACAGGTCAAATTCCTTATGACGACATGTGAGAGTTGGAATTGAGGTTTGAATGACATGAGCTAAACTAAGCAAAGAAGACCTCAAGACCGTCGGGCTCTTATGGAAAAGCAGCCTATCAGGTTAAAGGCAATTGGTGATCCCCGTTATGCCCCTGTGTCTCAAGACATCGGTACAGTGAACAACGGCTCTACGGACGATGGGGCCTTTGGCCGCTTGGCGCGTGGCTATATATGTCACGGAGAAGACCGATCCGCGATCTGTGCTTTCAACGCCCACGTATGTGAACTTGTTTATATTTGGAGCTGCTGGGGCTGTCACTGACACAGACCACAGGTTGCCTTACAAGCAAATAGAATCCGCGTGGCTCAGGCATGGCTACTGCTCGGTGCGTCTTTGAAATCAATGGTAGGCAGCCACCTCCCCCCCTCGGGTGGAACCAAAGGTCTCTCCGAACATGATGTTCCTGCTTCCCCTCAGTTATCTTCTGCTCCACCTCCCACACATGGTTCTTATCCGTTTCCTACGGAATCCAGAAACCCATCACAGCTTCGCAGGACAAGTCCTAGCCACTCGTCTGTTCTACCACCTAGGAGCTCTTCGACTTCTCGTAGAATCACGCCAGCCTCTTCAAACCCGTCCTCCCCAAAGCAAGTCACAAACGCTCTTCCGGCTGTTACACCTCGCCGTCCCTCAGTTTTCAACGGGCGAGAACCCGGCGAATTAGACCTGTCTCGTAAAACATCAACGTCTTTTTACCGCCGTCCTTCAGCTTCCGCCCATGGCTCTCAAAGCCTCAGCCCTGCCGACAAGAGCGGTAGTCTACGGCATGTTGGCGAAGGCGCTCTAGATGACTCGGATTCGTCATCTTCAAGTAACAGTGATGCCGTTATCGACGCTACAAATGGAGAGTCCAGCGAAGAAGAGTCCAGTCTGCAACCCTTGATCTCTCCGGGTTTGTTTCCATCATCAAAGATCGCGCCTGCTCCAAGCCCTTTATCGCAGCAGTACCAGCCTACTGAAGATGAAAGCGATGAAAAAGATCAAGACGAAGACGGCGACGGCGACGAATCTTCATCTCCTTCCCCCCAATCGACGGATACCGATTCATCAGCACCTACCTCAGCACCAAAACGGAAGTTCTGGAAGACTGTCCCTCGGCCGTCAAGGAAGCCATCTTCGAGTATGAAATCCCGTAGTCGAAGTTCCACGGTTGCGTCCTTGGCAGCGACTACCACCGCTCATCCCTTGGCTCGGCGTGATTCCCACAGCAGCGTAAGGACTGTGACTGCCGCTGCTGGAGAATTCCCTTTTGCTGCATACGAGGGTGGGGAAATACCGACGCAACCTGAGGAAGGTGAGGGCGTCATGACTGAACGTTATAGGCCTGCGTCAGCTTCCGAATCTACATCGAATCACCTAAATAACGTGACTGATGAGAAAACACCAATCGACCCCAATCAACTGACCGACAGGCGAATTGAAATCGTGAATATGGATGAACGCCGGTTTCATAATGTCGCTTGGGTCGCATTGAGAGAAACTTTGGAACATTTTTCGGATGAGGTATTGTTCTTTTAAGAGTCCAAATACAATCACTGAAAAAAAAAGTTGTGTAGGGCGACATTCAGATGTGTGCAATGCTTTCTATCATCGCCCCCGGCGAAATCGGGATCTCCCAACGAAGAGCGGTTCGTTTTGTAGAATCATACATCGGTACGTCCTCGCTGACAATTAAATTCGGGAAAAACGCATTAATTATCATCTCAATTAGATTTGTTGACTAGGCGACGCTTACACATATGTTCAGCCTATCTTCGCAAACACGGTAATTTGGAAAGCATACGGGCGACGACTCTGGTACGGGTTTCATTTTTTCTTCTGTTTATGTATGCATGCATGCTGAAGGTCCAAACGTCTTCCCAGCTTGAAACTACAATACATTCAATTTGTGGGCGTTGCAGAAAGCCTGTTGTGGTTACAACCCGCCCGTCCACGGCTGGGAAGCCTTTCAAGGGTATATATTCCTGCTGTGCGTCTTGTAGAAAACCCTGCGTGATGTGTACCATATGGTAAGTCAAGATGAAAAACCTTGGGGGGACACTAGTTCACATCTCTGTAGCCGGCTTCCCGTGCGAGCCCTGCTCTTCCAGTGTGCGACATGCTCACATGGTGGTCACCAAACATGCTACAGAGAATACTACTTGCGAAATCCACCGCTCGATGTATCTCTAATTAGAAAAACCACCTGCGAAAGGAAGAGAACCTCCTCGAACAGCACGGATGAAGATCTAAGCTCAACAAATAGCACGCTCGCTAGTAGCGCAGCTGAGAATTTGACCGAAACGAGTAGTCCGAAAAGATTGGGAGGAGGAGGGTGGAACCGGGTTGCGGGTTACCCCTGTCCCGCGGGTTGTGGGCATATATGTTGGGCAACTAACACCCATCCAGAGGACACGTAGATTGTAGATGTGTTAGCCTGCACACAAGCGTTGTCGGGGTATTGTTTGGGACTGATGTTATCCAGAGGGGTGGTGCAATCTAAGTCGATCAGGATTAGCGTGCTGTCGGACTACTACAACTAAGTCAGGGTCAGTTTTTTTTGCTTCTTTCTCGGACTCACTCAGGTTTGCGTCAGCTCTTCGCTACCATCAACCCTTCTCGTGGGTTCCTATCCCTCAAGGTATATTCTTCTTTCCCCAGCTTGCCTAGTACAATAAACACAGACGTTGTGTGTGAACTCGGGAAGCTGGAAGGAAGAAAAAAAGTATGCCCCCACCACGCATCAAAGTTGGCAAAACTCTGAATCTGTCAAGCATCCAGATAAGCTATGTAAGAAGTATTTCGCCTCCGTTCTGTAGCAATTTCCCTATCTCCACTGGTTTAAGATATGAAACAGACGCCCTCGTGGGGTTTCTTTTCTCAGGCGCTCAGAAACACTGGATGGCAGCGGCGCGGCGCCTTTAGTCCACGAACGTTTTGGGACCCACACGTGAGCCAAATACCCCCCCTTAATTCCCTCAGTGCTCATTGAACGGAAGCAAAGCATATCAGATCATTGGATCTAGTCACAAGAGGAAGATTTACTTTGGTGGGTTAGGGAACTTTCGGTTCATTGTTACAGTTGCTAGTAAGGGGAGGTCCAGAGAATCAGGCGGGTCTCTGACCCACTTACCGTCAGGCTTTGGGGTTTGAACCATTGACAACAAGTTAACAAAGTCGTTAAGCGCACAACCCTCC
>CEMU01569329.1:0-16049 GCA_900068965.1 Calocybe gambosa
GATTCGGACAGAAAACCAGTGTTTTGGGTTTGGTCAAAAACCACTCAAAATCATGATTTTCCGGGCCGGCCTCTGAGTGAATAAAGGGGGGTCCTGACAGAAGTAATTAGTGTTAGATCAATGTTATTACCTTTTTTGGTGTGCTCTCAGTGATCCCCATATGTATTGATCAAGTTGCATCACTAACCACAAAAAGCTTATGGGCCATGGTGAATGGCATCAAATCTAAATCCTACTTGTTACGATTACCTTCCAGATTTGCTCTGTGTGCCTTCCGCTTCATGGATGCATATTGGAAGGGACTAAATGGTAAACAAGCTGCATGAGCAGCAAAGAAGTACCATAGTCACCAAGTTATTCCCAAAACTATCCTTCAAGAGCTCTCAAATGCAAACATTACTTGATATACAACAATTCATATTCATACTAACTAGCGTCGGTTTGCATACATTTTGTCTTAGCTAGCTTACATTGTTCAATAATCAATGTCTGACTAATTGGGTCACAGCAAGTCACAAACTCGTGATGATGTTGAAACTGCATGAACCCTACCTTACTGAAATTACAGAGAGCTATGAGATCTTGTCCATATCCTTCCAGGCAGCCCAAACATCCCTCCACGTCGACAGATCTCTTCCAGAATATCTGGCTCAAAGTCGAAACCCATCCCTCCATTGATTTCAATAGCCACCCCTTGCGGCCGAGATTCGTCGTACGTCACGGAAATTTCAACCAGACCAGAGATAGGGGGTCGCTCTGGAGAAGTCATCACTATTCTAGGTCGACGTGGTTGGATTTGAGGGATAGATATGCCGTCAAGGTCATTCGACTGGAAGAGTGCCTCAGCTGCGATGTTTTGTGAAGGTAGGAAAATGTTGACGGGAATTTTTCGCGGGGGATAAGTGCCTGCTTCGCGCGTTATGAGTCTGTCAATGAATAATCGTAATGCTACAGACCACTGAGCACAGCCCCCAACTCTTCTTGTGTGGTGCTCGGAGACTCTTCTGGTAGCTCTTCATTGCTCTGCAGCCCATCTGCGGACCATCGACACCCTAGAAGGGTCTCATTCAGCCAGCATTGCTCCCTAACAATCTGAATAAAGAATTATTCCCCGATTTGCGATCGATACTAATAGTTCGTACCTCTAGGATACCCCAGACTTCTTTCATACTCCGAACTGGAACTCTTTGCAAACGGAAACCCGGCTCTTCTAGAGCAGTGAGGCGCAACTGTAACGGTGGGTGAGCTGAAGTAGGAGATATCTACCCTAGAAAATGTCACCAATGGCCTAATTCATAAATTCACACTACGCACATATAACGCCGTATAACGTTCAGGGGACGCCGGAGCTTCAGGATTCAGCTTCGAATACCACATGATGAACGGGCCTGTACAAACAAGGAAGATAGACTCACTAGCAAATCTACCCAACTACCAGTCCCAAAAGACATCATTGCCCCATGACTCAATGTGTCTGCTCCCCCAAGGGGGTTGATTATAAGATCTATCTCTCTCATCCGTGATTGACTCATGACTACGCCCGGAGTGATACCATCATTGGTGAAGTCCAACATCCAGGTATAATGATTGTGCACGGTGAAGTCGTCAGAAATCGACATCGTTGTCGATGGGTCTGTCATTTGGGGAAACGCATGCTCGAATTCTGAACCGTGAGGGGAGAGTAAAAAAGTGGGGCGCATTACGAATGTTGGCATGGACATAGTTAGGGATAAAACCGGACTAGCTTGTGTTTCAACCAAGGAGAGTGTGGCCAAAGTGAAGCCTTCTCTCTTTGTAGATAACATGCTAGAAACTTGTGAGCGAAGCGCCGTTAACGACACCTCCAGCTGAAAAAATTCAGTATGTTCTGGCCGGACGACGCCGTCGCTCGACTGCCTCATTAGCGTCAGGTATGTGGGCGGTGAAATGTAGACAAGGAAGGATATGGACGGCGAGATCAAGTAGGGCACGGGCAGAGCATGAGAACGTAGCAGAAAAACATCCAGAGGAGCTCGGGTGACGGACAGGGATCTACGAGGAGACGCATGGATTTTGATAAAGTGACTCGTTCAACATAAGGACGTACGAGGCAATTGCTTGTGCCTCGCTTTGTGCAAAAGCCTCCAGGATGGGGCACAACTCATCGAGCTCTACAAACCATTTCAGACCCTCACCTTCTTTCCTCGAAGCTAGTCTGTCGAGCATTACAAGGTAATGCAGATGCTTCAAAACAATGGCCCCATATTTTGCAGCCTGTTCGAGGTCCCGTATGTCTTCTGCTTTCTGAACCTCAACGCAAAAATCTTGAACGCTAGCTCGGAAAAAAGTATCCAGCGGTGTAGGGACACCAATGTTCGGCATTGATCCTTCGAGATTTGTGCTTGCATACGAAGTCTTGACGTTAGAGACAGTTAAGGTGGGCCTCAAAGGATCACCTTTATCGACAGAAAAGTCGATATCAATGACTAGCACCTTGCCCCCTAGGACTACACTTATGCCTCCTTCACGCCCGTCATCTTTGAACGTTTCCATTCCTGCGGAAGTCCCCCACATTTCAAGACGCGATAGACACCAATCCACAATACCATTCGGATCCATTGGAATATCTTCGCCATATTTCGAGCCAGATCGTAGGCGAAGGGCCTCAACGAAGTAGTGCATACTTCGGTCGGACTACTGAATCGAATCTCATAGGTGAGACATAATTCCACTTTATAAGTAAAGCATCTGACTTGGTGCAAAGTATAGTCAATTGAAGAATGTTGACGGAGTAAGGAGACGAGTTTGGGGTTGGAAAGGGGTGTAGACGAATAAATACTCAAAGAGTGAGCAAGCTGATCGGCTACATCGATTAGTCTTTGGAGTTGGGAGCAGGATTGCTCGACGGAGGCAGCAAAGGGATGTAACGCTTTTGATAATACGGAGTCGTGTTTTTGAAAGGTTTGGATTGCTGAGAGTAAAGTTGGTTGGAGACGAGACTCGGAGGTCATGGCAGTAGCCATCAAAAACGAAGGTCACAAAAATTCTGCACAAAATAGCATAAGATAATAAGTTATACTAGCCAACAACTGCGTAGATTACATAGGAGAAGAAGCATATACAAAAACTTAGGTAGGCGGCCATGCATAGTTCTGGGGTGTTTCATGATTAAATGTCTCCCAAAGTAACTGTTTCAAGTCCCATGCTGCCATCGAAAAATTCTTCCATAATTCTTGCGATAGCGCTCTCCACCCTTGATGATAACTTGTAAGAGTAGTTGTAAACCATGAGCGTTCGGAGGAGAGCATGGAGAGACGAATTGGGTCGGGTCTAGAGGGATAGAAGTGGAGATCTGGATAGAATGGGTCGTAATACGTGGAAAGGAAAAGGTCTTCGGCTCGCATGACAGTGACACTACCCGGGAATTCAGCTTGGGAAAATATCACAAAAAAAGCTTACCGATAGAGGACTAGAGCAATCAGAAGCTGTACAAAGAATATACCTCCAAGAATCCACGGTTTCTGCCAGAAACTCCCGATCGCCGATATTGTCTACTTGGTTGGTGAGCGAGCGAAAAAGGTAAAATTCAAGAGGCTCACAGCCAGATTTTTTGGTATAGTTGAATGCGGTGACATTTGATGAGAGCTCATGCCGTTAGAACTAACTTTAATCAATTCCATCCTGATTGCCTTGGCTGCAGCAGACACATCCTGGAGCTCTTTAATATGGTTATGATCGCCGGCCATTCTGCCCATCCTAAATCTGTTGTAAGAAACAAGGCAAGAAAATTCGGGGAGCATTACCTATCCATTTCGTCGAGATCTCCCGCAAGTTCGGCGAGTCCTCGACGAACATGTGCTAAGGCCGCCTTATGACTCTTGGGGACGTAGGGCTCTTCATTGTCATCATCGGACAATTCTCTGCCCAGGGCGTCAAGAACGCGAATGCCATTGTTAGGTCGTAATTCCTTAACCACAACCTGATCTTCTGGCACCTCTCTGCCAAATGCATCCAAGACACGAACGCCGAGGGATTTGCGAAAAGAGTTCTGTTCTGATTTCGACTTGGGTGAAGCAGTAGGTGGCTCTGAGGGCGGGTTAGTCAGAGAAGGCGGAGGATCTGATGGAAGGAATACCTATGTTGGCGCCGTTTGTCACCAGATCGTTTGAAGAAAAATCGTTTTGAGTGTCAAACCGAACCTTCAAGATGCTCTTCCTAGCCGATGGAGTCGTCCACGCACCAGGCGGTCGCGGAGTCCGGGCGGACGTTTTTGAGAGAGAATCTACAGGTGTCGCAAGCCCGCTATCTGACTCAACAAGAACGTCGCCCAGTGAAGGACTGGTTAGCGAAGATTCCTTAGGCGGAGGGGTAGGCGTCGTCGACCATGCGCCCGGAGGTCGTGGAGTTTTTAATGAACGGAACTCAGCAGCTAATCCACGGCTGGGTTTGCCCTGATATACTTGGTCGATATTTAACTGTTCCAACGATGCTGGCTCAAAACCATGCTGTAGTCGAGGTCCAGGAGTAGAGGTCCAAGCGCCGGGAGGCCTTGGGGTACGAGTCAATGAAAGGTTCGGTTGCGATTCACATCTCGGTATATGTGACGCCATATCCCCCAGCCCACCTCCAGACATAGATAAAGAAGATAAACCAGGTAGATTGGTGGGTGGGGAGGGTGCTTGTAAATTTGGCTGGGCGTCACCAAAGAAAAGGCGTTGCGAGTGAGAGGAATCTGGCACAAAGTGTGCTTGATTTAACGGAGACGGTGGTGGTGATAGCTCTTGAAGAACATCATCGTCTGTGGGCTGGCCGATGAACGAGAGAGACACGCTGCTTGTCTCTTCTCGATATCGGTTTTCACCTATATGTGGTAGAAGTGGCGACGGAGATCCTTTCGGAGAACAAAACTGTCTTTCAAGAGGCGAGATCACTCCAGTTGAGGCCCTATGTGAGGCTAATGTTGTTTATTAGAATCCAAATGATACTCGACTTTCTTTGCTGATCTAGTAGCGACATTACCTGATTCTAAGAAGCTCAAGCTTGGATTGGCTGACTCTCCCTTAGAAGAAGGCGGGGACGAGGCCATACTTTGTGACGGTAAAGGTCTCTCTGCATTCTCCTTGGCAAAATCGATGGGTGATAATTGCGCACGATTTTTAGCGAAAGAAAATCTATCATGTCGATCAAATCTGAACCTAGATATAGATGATGATTTTGTGAAGTTGTCTGACAAGGTTGAGGTCTCTGGAGACACGCCATCAAACTGGGATTCTTTGCCTTTTCCTTTGCCACCATCTATGAGCGACGAAGGCGACAGCGAATCTGACTCAGGCTGCGGCAGGATAAAGGAGATTGCGGTAGAGCGAGGGCTGTCACTGGACCTGCTCGGAGTGACACGAATAGGTGGAGCAATATTCTCGTGCCGGAAATCGCGTTCAGATAAAGTAGAACGGCTGACTCGATCTTCATGACCTCTACTCAAGGTTCCTGCATCCGCCTTCGGACTTTCCGTTTTAACACGACCGCTTGGTGACGAAGAACGAAACGGTGAAAAGGATGGACCGTTTTGAGTAAGGAGAGCACTCCCATCAAGCTGCTTGTTATGGGTAGTTTCTCCTTCTAACTCATCCAATATATGTGAACCACCACGGAGGGAATTAAGAGGGGTTTTAGGTCGCGGAAGTTCAGTGGATGCCCGACGCTCAAGCCGAATGGGCAGTACTCGAGGGCTATGTGACTGGTTATGTCCCATAACATGCTCAATGTCTCCATACGAATGAGGATTGGGACTGGGTGTCGGACGGGACAGCTTCGCAGGGGGCTTTCGAGTACCCTCTGGGTCCAGAATGCCAATCAGCTAAAATGAGTCGTTAAGGAGAAGTCAAAAACACTGACGTTCTTCTGAAGCATCCCTAGAAGCATTTTCATCCAAATCTTCGAGCAATCCATGTACTATCTGGGTTGACCGTTCTTTGGTTGAGCGCGGGTCATTGAGAGGTGGGGTGCTTCCTGAAAATCGTTGAGGTGACCCGCGTGATATATCGCTTCTTGGTGGGTTTTTGGGCCTATCCCATTCTTTTTCATGAAAGGAATCTGGTTCCTCGGACATATGAACATCTAAGAAAGAGTCCAAGCCCCCCGTTTCTGGTCAAATTGTGCATGAGATTCACCTATTGCACGAAAAACTCAACGGCGACGTACTTAGAAGAGGTATTCCAGTGCTGGTTTCAGCCCAGGGGGCTCTTCGTGAGATGTGTTCTTCGCGAGAGTTTGCTACTGATTGCTCGTCCACCTTGCGAGGAATCGAGCTTTGTTGACCATCAGCCCTAGATGATCTAGAAGAAAGCGAAACTAGCAGAAAAAGTAAATACGAGATACTGCTCAGCTCATGAGATGTAAACTTGCCTGGAAGCCGGTCGGAGGTATCCAGCCCATAACTCTCGGACTCTTCCAAAGCACGTTGCATTTCAGAATCATTTTCCAATAGATCTAGTTCCAAAATTGTAAAAGGTCAAGCCACGAGGTACTAACTTAGTTCGTACTGGATTGGAATTGAGATTCGGAGTTCATGGACATGCGTAAAGACTGCTGAGGCGTACTAGAGGCCACGAGAGGGGTTGATGCTGTGCGAGGATTCACTTCTCTCAAAATTTTACTGGTATCCGTGGCAGCATCTTCTGCTGGAATTTCCACGTTCAATGGTCCACAAGACGGAAAAATGAGACGGCGACATACGTTCATACAAAAAAGAAGGGCGAAGATCTTTAATTTGTGAATAAGAATTATCAAGGCGCTCGCGTAAAACGTCAAATGTAGCAGCTTGGGACGATCTGAACGATGTTTCAGAAAGTCGAGAAGATCCTATAGCGCCAGTCGAGATATTAGACTGAGTCCCATCACGACAACAGTATACTCACTAGATGGATTATCAAGCTCCTCGTCGCTAAAGCTCTTTCTACTGACTTTGTTTTTGGCTTTCTCCCGCCGCAGCCTGGGAGTAGCTTCAACTTCACTGGTATCTATACTATTTCGTCGAGTTTTGGCTTTCTCCTGCGAAAGTTTATCCGTATCACGTAATGCATGCGCAAAAACATCCCTCAAGCTTTCTCTCGCGATGCTGGGGGTGCCTTGCGACATATCGTCGAGTGGGTCGAAGTCAGATTCATTTTCTGATGATTGAGGTCGTGGCCGTGGCATTGAGGTTGATGTCGCTGGAGACGCAGAAACAAAAGATAACAACGCCCGTAGACGGGAAGCAGGCGTTTCTGTTAGCTCCACGATAGCGGGGGTTGCCTTAGGTGTGTCTTCGCGCTCGTTGATATCCACGCGCCCCATATGGCCAACAACGACATTATCCCCCAACTCTAGCAAACCATTCTGAGGCGAGCCAGCGACCGGATTTTCGTACGCGTTAGCGTTGCGGGGAAGTCTAAGACGCGGGATGGGTAACATCAAGATTCAATATTCTCGCAGTACAACAAAACAGACAATTCACGTGATCTAACATTCATGCACGCCCTCCTACATACTTCCTTGCCAGTCGCTCCCAGCAACTTCCGATCTGCATATGTTCTCCGGCGCAAGTATCCAACACAATACCGTCTCTAGAATCTAATCTCTGCAGTCCAATCCAGTCCTCAATGTACAATGGCTGCTGGCGCATCGGAATAATCGTTTTCCCTGCTACGACTTGCTTGCCCCGTAAGTGAAAGCCATCAAGTTCCTCAGAACCGAACCATGCGCTCTCCTTGGGTACGACCGTCTTGTCCGCTGTAAAGAGGACAAGAACTAGTTTGTTTAGTGAAGCAAGGTTCTGCGCGTAGGTATGATTACGGGATTGGATGATTTCATTGTTGATGGAGGTAAGGAATTTATTAGCTTGAAGGTAGCCAGCTATGTTTGCATCTCGAAAATACTGTGCCTGGAACAAGCTCCTTTGAAAAAAAAAAAAATAGCGAAAGAGACCATGGAAAGAAATTACCTGAACCAAGTTATCTTGCACCCATTTACTGTAAACGGCACGTTTCACAGCACGGTGCGCAACCTGACAGACAACATCATACGGTCGGCAAGCAGGAATGTCAGATATTCCCATGTGTTGAGACCCAAAAGTGATCAAGTTATGGATAGGAGGCAAGTTGTATCTTTCCACGTATGCTCTAAGGAACTGCCCACCTAAAAGAATAGGTTGAACCAGTACACCACAGCTTATGAGGCTAGAAATGAATGAGACCTTGTGAAAATCCCATCGCATCGAATCCATATTTAAGCTCCGGAATGGCAGACAACTGGTCAGCAACCAGCTTCACTTGATCGTTCACATTCCCATACTGAGCCAAGAACTTCAGATAAAGAGTGAAAGTTGGGTTGGAGTTGATGCACATACAAATCCAGCCCGTCTATCCTTGTCTGGATCTTCTTCAATATATATAGAATGAATAAATATACCCGGGTGAACACCTTTGACGAGAGACGCGAATTCGACCATTCCTGGGGACGAATGAGAGTCGCCTGTTGGCAGGGAAAAATTAAACACTCTGGCAATGGGAAGCTATTGATAACAACCTAAGCCGTGCCAAAGCACGAGAGGTCTCGGGGTCGTGATAGGGGTTGCATACGATGTGTAGAACCAGAGCAGCGAAGCAAACAAGTTGCTGAGGGGCAGTTTCGTCGTCACCTTCATCAGCGTTGGTGAGTGTGAAGACACGTGCCAGTGTTAGAGTCTACAACCTCCGATGATTGACATCTACAGTTATCTTCATACCACTGTTAAGTGCACCGAGAACAACGCCCACACTTAAGATTCGGGGGGAAGGTGATCACACGAGGCCCAAGAAATGTATCAGTTGCCATATGGATTGGCTGTCACGGATAGCGGATAAATCATATGTATCATGTGGATTTCAGCCCCCTCGGTAATGTTATACTGCCGCATCCGCCACATTTCACTACCACGAACGAACTGTCTTATCGGCGCCGCCCCGAGCTCGTATACATGGTGAGCTCTCCATCCAACAGTAGCTCAACCGTAACGGACGAATGCAAGTACAATGGATATTCCGGACTAACTCAATTTGATCAGTCCAATGCCTGCCATCTCCTTGTCAGGCAATTCAAAAAAAAATATGCAGGCACATCGAAGAAATTTGCACATGATACTGTATCCGTAAGACCGCTATCAGATGTAGAGGGCGCGGGTATTAAAGTCAATATGGACTTCTTGATGTTCTTTTTACGGATCCAACGGTCCTTCCATTATAGCCTACCCCGCCTTGTTGGATTCCCACCCAGAGCTCACAATGGCTGCTACTAGTGCCCTCGTTCAGGACGAAAGGAATCCCTATCTCAGGCCCTCTTCTGCTGAACATGACCAAGATCCTGTCAGACGTATCTCGACAGAATCACTTTCAAAGGAGAAATCCTATGCAGATGAAAAACACGCCGGAAACCTGCAAATAGATCCATCTATCGGAGAGGAAGAGGACGACCATCGTAAAAGTAACTCTCGGTACAGGAAAGTACAGCCCTTTGTATTACCGCTGCTTGCTCTTGTGATCCTAGGGTGGTGGATTAGCGCCACGATACTCAGGGCGACACGGCATCGATGGTAAGGTACAAACTAATCTACCGAATGCAACTATAACAAGTCAAGTTTTGCAGGATTGTGCAGACATTGTTTGCTTGGACATTCATTGGGTCAGCTAAAATTAACACCTTATAATTTTTAGTGTTGAAGTTACACTGCTCAGAATCATTGCCTTCCGATATATTCCAAATTCGATTGTCACACGACCAGTCGAAGCTGTTTGGCAACCTGTCGTCCAGCAGCCGTTTTACCGCCTGCCGTACCGAGTACGATTGGCCCTCGGTTGGCTCTGCCTCCTTGCCATCGTCTTTGGTTCCGCATTCGGATTTCCTCTTCAGGATGTGTGTAGCTTCTAGACACTTGAAGTTCTGTCTACAAACATCCACTAAATTACGGCTTAGGGTACTAACTACGGCGATCGTGCGATTTCTGTTCTTGGACTGCTCGTCTTCCAGTTCTGTTTCTGGGCATCGTCCAAAAGGCGAAATGAAATACCTTGGTATGTGTAAATGAATCTGTGTGGAAGGCGTGTTTATCATATTTTTCTCAAGGCCAACCGTAATCGTTGGACTATTCTTGCAGCAAGCTATTGCGCTATTTGTGCTTAAGTCCCGCGCCGGCTTCGACATTTTCAAGTGGATTGCAACGCTTGCAGGCGATTTCTTGAACCAGGGAACCGTCGGTGCCCAGTTCTTCTTTGATGCCGAGGTTATCAAGAAACATTGGTTCTTTGTCAACACCGTGAGTCATGGTCAATTAACCAATTTTGCTTTCCTCGCTGATAGCACCTAGCTTTCTTCCATCATTTTCTTCATTGCGTTCGTACAGATGTTGTATTATCTTGGCGTAATGCAGTGGGTCATCAAACACTTGTATGTTTCGCTTTCACGTTCCATGACAGCGTTTCTGATGACGACCTGGTTCTAGCGCTTGGCTCTTCTTTAAAATTATGAACGTTTCGGGCGCTGAAGCTGTAGTTGCAGCGGCATCACCCTGGATCGGACAAGGTCGATTCATTCCGTAATAAGTTGAAAGCAAGTTGACCATTCGTTAGGAGAGTCTGCTTGCCTGGTCCGACCATACGTTGACCGTAATTTCTGCGTTTTACCTCCGTTATACGTTGCATGCTTATCCACCGCCTTTCAGTTATGACCGAATCTGAACTCCGTGAGTTTCGCTCTTGTCAACGTAAATTTTCCCCTTAAAGCTTGGCATAAAGATGTTACAATGACATCCGGTTTTTCTACCATCGCCGGCTCTGTTCTTGCCGCATACATCGGATTAGGTGTTCCAGCGCAAAATTTGGTCACATCGTCAGTGATGAGCATTCCCGCTTCGCTCTCAATAAGTAAACTTCGTGTTCCTGAAACCGAGGAGCCCGTAACTCGGGGTCGCATTACCGTTGACCGTGGTGAGACCGATGAGCGCAAAAAACCGGTATGTATCATACCAATCACGTCTTCTTGTTATTGATGTACTTGCTTGGAAGGCAAATGCCCTCCACGCCTTCAGCCAAGGAGCGGTATTTGGGCTCGTCGTCGCTGGTCAGATTTTGTACGATACCTTTGTCTTAAAACTTAATCAGCGTCCTTGTTAAACGCCTTCTCATCCTTATAGAACGAATGTGCTGACAGTGCTGGCTCTTGTTGCAGCGTCTGTGACTTTCATGTTTCTACCATTTAGCATTGATCTAAGGTTATTCATAGCATCAATGGTCTCCTCACTTGGGTTGGCCGTGGCTTTGGAATTCACCATCTTACATTAGAGCTTATCATTGGTTATATCTTCTATCCAATAACCTTCTTCCTCAGCGTCCCTCGTCCAGAGATCTTGCGCGTTTCTCAGCTGTTTGCAACTAAGCTTATAGCCAACGAGTTCGCCGCTTACATTAAACTCCAAGACATCATGCTGAGATCCGACACTCCACTTTCCCCCCGTGCCTATACCATCGCATCGTATGGCCTCTGCGGTTTCGCGAACCTCGGCTCACTTGGTATCCAAATTGGTGTTCTTGGTGCTCTCGCGCCATCACGAGGCAAAGTCATTGCTCGGATCGCGCTCTCTGCTATGATCTGCGGGTTCATGTCGACACTTCAGACAGCTGGAATTGTGTACGTGTTCGGTTGATCACGATCTACTTGTCCGCTTTCTGAACGAGCATTTCTAGAGGCATGTTGGTTTGAAAATATAGTTGTAGTTAAATGTATTTTTTTTATCAATATATGTAGTCGTTGGCCCTCTCTTTGCGCCACGTTTGCTTGGGTTGTATTTACTAATGCCAATACCGAAATGCGTGATTAGTAAAGGTAAAGGAAGCTTTGCTCATGATGCTTATCTGTCATCTGTTTTGTGCGTTTAAAAAATAAGAGGTAATATATTACAAGACTGAGAGGTAGACAATTCCCACGGCGAGAGTGAACTCGCTAAAGGAGAACGACACCGACATGAGCTGTACATTGTTTTCTGGTGCTACACCTTTAAGGCTTTGATTAACTTCCCTGAAGTGATGGCCAGCCATTCTCCTGTAACGGTCGAGTGTCCCGTGTTCATGGTGATTCCTTGAATCTGAGGCGACCACGCGAGGTTAGTGATTTGACTTGATGCCGTGTAAGCCATAACGGGTTCTGTGACTATGCGCTTTTTGGCATCAGGTCGTGGAGAATTTAGCCTCGAACTAGCGCTACGTGGTGAGGCGGCCACTTGCGATGCATTGAAGCTAGTGAGGTCCCATAAGAGAACCTGGCAATCATCACCTACAAATATAATTAAATTAGTGCGCAATAGCACCTAGCTTATTGGATCTCACTAGCAGTGGCAAGTAACGGATGTTCAGCTGATCCCCATCCAAAAGCGTTTATTTGCGCTTGATGCCCTCTCAACTCCATCACAGGCTGCCCCGGGCTGCGCATGTCTAGAATCTGAACATCAGCACCATCCATGTGGAATGTTGACATATAATTCGAATCTGAGGGATTGAACGCGATTCGTAAAAGAGGCGATGTGATCGGCCTTGCAGTTGCGGAAGGTGACGAGGAAGGTGGTGGTACATTTTTCGGAGCAGGTGTCTCATAGAGGATGGTCGAGTGCTCTAAGCTTCGTAGATCAAAAGCTCGCAAACTTCCGTCAGCACCAACAGAAACGAAGATATCAGTGGATCCGGGAAGCCACGCTACATCGTATACTTCACGGTCGTGAGCAATCAGTTGAGTGATAGCTGTCGATGTTTCGATGTTCCACACTGTACATGTCGTGTCGATAGATGATGTAACAATAAGGCCGGGGGCTTTCTCGTTCCATGAGAAATTGGTTAATGGTGCACCACTAGATTGAGTTGGAACCTTAGATTGCTTTCAATGGAGCCAAGTGAGCAAAGGGATGGCAGTTACAATTGATACGACTCACTCCTGAAAGTGCGGACCTCATGGTAAGGGAGTGTCCAGACATGCTCGGCTGTCGAGCAACGTAATTTGAAACGGAGGGTAGGGAGTCAGATTTGTACTCATAAACTCGCAGCGCATCTCCGGTAGTAGCGAGTAATTCCGTCGAGGACGAGTAAGATTGGTTTGAAGTGGGCTGCCATTGGAGACTAGTGGCAGGATACCCGTGCGCTGCTTCACAGAGTGTTATAAAATCCGGATAGTCGGTGTAATCGTCTTCCACAAGCACTCTCTCGTCTTGAAGGCCAATTACTGCAATACGGTTGTTGTAGTTTTCGGTAAAAGAGGCGATTCCGAGGCGGAATGCCGACCGAGGCCTTAGTTGCTGACCATGAGCGGAGGCCTTGCACCAGTCCATACTGTGAACAGGCCCTAGAAAGAGTCAGCATCCTTTTCGCGGGGATTCCTACAGAGCTTACAAGGTGCTTCATATTGAAGTAGAGCTGTCTGGCTAGGCATACTGAATTGCAGCGGCAATGAGTAGTTTATTCCCAAGTTTGGGCACCGTTCCATTTTGGGTAAATTATATCTAACATAGCGCGGTTATCATATAAACTACATACATCTCCAGAGTAATCGGATAAGCCCTAGCCTGACACTCATATTCTCATACAAAGGCGTCATACCAAAAAACATGTTTGATATTATGAAACAGTGCTTTGAGCTGATAAGAGGCATTAGGGAACACCAAACACTGGAATCGTCGTGATTGAACAAACTCTTCAAAAAATATCATATTTGCCGGGGAAAAGAGTGTGTCATTGACGACATCATGACCTGCACTTCGGATCGGAGGAGTACCTGCATAGCCTGTTATAAGATCTTTCCTGACTTGTATATGACAAGAGTTGACCAATTTATGAAAACACAAAGAGGCTGGGATGCATGTGATTTCTCGACGACCAAACATTTTGTTAGTCTGATAGTGGACCAGCGCTTCCACGTATCGAGCTGTGTGCTTACAGGATACGTTAACCAGCAGTTTCATTCATTTTAAGAGAGTTAAGTCAATTGTCGAGCCCAGCAGAAACAGGCAATCTCTTTAGCTTTTATACAGCAGGCAGCACTAGTCAGAGTCCATGTTCGAGCGCAGTGTAAGGGGGCGCACGAGAACTTCGGATGGCTCTATGTGTGAGGCATCTCATGCCATAGATTTTCCTTGACCTTTTCCGTTAGCAAAGGCAGTTTTTCGAGTGCCAAAGGATTCCGAACTATAAGAGCGCCTTTCGAGGGGAATTCTGGTTAAAAGCCGCTTTTGTGCCCCCTTGGCAAAATATCTTTCGTGAGAAAGGACCAACCAGCGGATTAGCCAGCGTTCTCGACGGAGGTATGTTCTGTAAAAGAACTAGTACCAAATTGGGTCTTTGACAATTAAATGGGACATGACACCATGGGGTTTTCACTATTAGCAATATCCAACCAAGCATAACCAGAAAGCTGGTCGTCCATTAGCAACATGATACACGCAGCGGCGACATTGGACAAATTTGTCACTTGAGAGAATAGTAAGGGACTAATGAGACGATCGGGATGGCATGCCTATAACGTAGCCAATAACTTGTGACTGACCACGTGATAGCTTCAGTGAGCTCAGGTGACGCTCGCGCCACCAAGAACGTATTGACGAAAACAGACTTTAATTGCAATTGACGTCGGTGAGTACCAAAGTACGAAACATCTTTCTATGCGTACAACGTTAAGCTACAACATTCGGCCCATATCCGCTCGCGTAGCACATAGTAGTTTTTTTTTTTTTTTCGAGGCATGAAAAGAAGCGAGATTGAAAGACGAGCACGAGCAGCTAAAGAACACAAAGCAGACAGTTGTATCATGTCGAAAGGGTTTGCCAGATAAATAACGGAAAGGGGAAAGGGATGGGGTGTTGAATGTTGAGCATGCTTTACGAGTCGATGATGCTGACAACTGATGACTAGGATAGGTGTTGAGTGCCGAGTGCTTTGCGAGTCGATAGCGCTGACGACTGGCTGCAGTGCTGGCAACTAAATAGGGATGTCAAACTGGGGGGTGAGAGGTACAAAGAGAAGAATATGAAATGGGTTAGCATTGGTACCGGGCGCAGTGACTTGACGAGAGGATATTTCGCGGCTCAAGTGTTGAGATATGCTTATGACTCGCTATCCACCATGGAAATAGCGCCACATTGTTCGCAAAAGCTCCACATGGTACGCTGCCCATTGAGCCCTGGAGCACAGGCAACACGGAGCTTAGGTATTTGGGAACAGCCAGTACTAAAAGTAACAGGGAACCAGACGTGGGTCAGTGGATTTGAAAAGTCCTATTAGGGGTCCTATCCTAAACCTACCCGTGGTGTGTGAATGAGCCGGAGGGTTGAAGTAAACCTATGGGTGGCGTTGTGAAGGGCGGGGTGGCGTAGTGAGCATAGTTGTGAGAGTTGGGATTGACTGAACCCTCGGGAGTAAAAAACGGCATAGGATAAATGTCAAAAGTTGGATAGACCGCTAGGTGAGTTTCGTGAGCGTCGTTATAGGGGTTGTCAAAATACATACGGAGGTTAGTTGTGGGAGAGTTTGAGCCATTGGACGAAGTTGAGCTGACGTTGGATGATAGCCGGGAGTGATGACTGTCAGGATAAGGGGGCTCGACATCAGACATGAGTACATCATCATCCGAGTCAACATTGGTATTTGGAAAGGGTATAAGCTTTAATTGTTTCGCGTTCTAGAGAGGGAGTGTCAATACTTAAAGGGCAAGACGACCAAAGTTCTTACATTGTGTACAGTGTCATCAGACTCAATGTCAAATTTTCTCTTAAGAGTCATACGAGACAATATACAGGCAAGAAGATAGAGGAAATGTGTAAAAGACGTTGATGTAGAGAAGGTTTGAGTGGGAAAGCCGTCCCCATCTTTCTTGGGGGGCAACTTATACGTCGCATTGTTTACGTATATTTATTATTATTACAACTGTGAGAAACAGTTTAAGACAATCCATTTCTGGAAAGAATGACAGCCGGGGATTACCGAAACAGATCCGATTGGCTTAAATAATAATAATAATAATAATAA
>CEMU01569329.1:16116-38081 GCA_900068965.1 Calocybe gambosa
AATAATAATAATAATAATAATAAGTAACCGAATTTCTACTTTAATTGTCTAACCCGCGTTGTGTCACAGCTGTAACGTTATCACGCGACACTGGCGATGCTTTGCGATGGACCATGTCAATGATACTGTCTTGGCCATCCTGAAACCAATCCTTTCTTCACTGTCTGCTACCCTTCCGTCTCCGGTCTATTCCTTTCTAATCAAAGGCCTCTCTCATTGCCTCGCACTCTTTACCGCAGTTTGCAATATAGCAACTGCCCTGTTCTCGCTCAAGTGGGACGCTCAAACACTCTTACCGCCTCTCATCACTCTTATCGCAGCATATCTTGCATTGCTCAGTTTCTATCGCACGGCTACATGGGTGTTTCGCACCAGCGTTTTTGTGATCAAATGGGGGACCATAATCGGAGCACTGGTAGCAGGTGCAGGATGGGTCATGCATGGGAACCCGAACGGAGTGACCGGTTACGATGTTGCATCAAACGTTGGAAATACCCTATACGATTGGATCGTCGGGGAGCACAAAGTAGCTGATAGTACATCTATGCGATCCTCCCATACACGACGCTCGCCTAGGCAAAAGCCCAAACCTTGGGATTCTTTCGAGTACCACCGAAAGTGGAATCGTCAGGAAAATTCCCGCATCAGAGATGGTACCGACATCCAGAAAATCGTAACTGATATCTGGAATGGTGTTGGGAAAGAGGGCAGTTGGTGGAGTGTAGTCAACAATATCATTTCTGGATCCAGTATCGGTTCAACGAAAGACAGCGAACAGCGACCCTCCAAGACCAAAGCTGGTAAATCAAAATCGCGATGAAGCTGCAGCACTGGTCAAAAGGTTTCCTTTGTACCGTAATACTTACAGAGGTGCATTTTGTATGGAATTCAGGGTTGTGTAATAGGTAATGAGATGTACTTTAAACTACTGATTTTTTATCCCAGTCTGGGTTATTCATTCTGTAGCTAGAACATGAGGTTAGTAGTGACATCAAAGCCGTGTAATAGGCACTCACTTTGCGATACGTGCTAGCTGGGAGAGGCCTGATAATCCAACGAAGAAGTTGACCTGTGCTCATCTGTCAGACTGTGTTGTAATGATTTCTCAACGAGTACTGACGGCTGCTAGACTGTAGTTGACGGGAGTGATGACGAACGAATAGCGCACCCAAATCATACCCGTTCCAGCGAGGGCTAAAGGAGGTATTGTAAAGTTATTAGTAGGTAGTGAGCGGACTGTCGAAAAGCATACTCTTACCTAAATTTTGTGAAACACTGAGTTTTTCAGCAGGTCGAGACAAATCCTTGAGCCCGGCAGCCACAAGACACCACTTCATTAGTGGAGCCCAGAAAAACACAGTTTTAGGTCCTGGATTCCATACGTTTAACAGAGCGAGGTACAAAGATGGAAGGGTAAGTAACATGCCTGCAGGATGGTTCATGAAGGCCTGAAATTTTGAAGCACCCGCTGAGGCTGCTGCTCCGGACATGACAGTAAAAAGTAATTGTTGAAAGTTGGAAACGTTCGAGTTGAACAGGCGAAGAAGCTTACCTAATTACAGCAGTCTGAACGCAAAACCAAACCATGTTGAACATTGTTCCTGCACCTGGCTTGTCTTTCCTGTGCAAATACAATCTAGGAATCAGAGCACCATTTCGCACCCTAACAAGAATTTCATATCTAGAACCCCTTTCCAAAAATTTGAAGTCCTAGGTACCGTATTCCTTGTGCGGATAGCCCAATCTGGCGACGTTCGTGAAACCTTATTGAGCTCCACACAAATCGTTCGAAAGAAACTAAGGTACCTGCAGACGAGCCAACTGGGCACTATGCTCTGCAAAGATAAAGTGCTGCATGAGGTATGTCCACTTCGGGCACGCCCGTCTCTTTGAGTAAGTGTTCAAATTATCAGTGCTTCGGGATAAAACCTATCTGATTGATCTCTGGCACCTTGAAGCCAAGTAATTCGACCTCTCCTGTAAAATCGACGTTAATGAGGACAGATATCGATCAAGGCGGTATCAAGCTAGCACCTCATCACTCTTCTAGATGAAAGGTTATAAAGGCATCAGGATTGTGAGTACGTTTACTCTGTTGTCGAAAAGCAGCCGAGGTGTCTGCTTCACTTCACCAGAAGATTACAAGCGAAAAACGGCCATTTGGCTGATTAGTGTAATAACCAGCAATGCGTTCCCTATGGAGCGTGCTTTTGAGCAGGTTGGATAGCGTCAATTTTATCTGATTGAAGATACTTTATATGCCTTTCCTTGCCAGAAGATGGTGTTAAGCATATATGTTCCACACAGTAAGTTGGCCAGTGTTTCTATGACTATTCAAATGACTGTGTTATACTTTTCAAGTTATCATCATATGGGACAGATTTTGGGATTCAAGTTGGCGTAGTGTTTTTTTTGAATCAAGAACAGGTAGGATGCAAGATGACATCAGCTTGTATAGTAGTTACAAATTACCATGCCTCAGTGTCCTTGACAACCCCTTCAACTGCATATTCATCTACAAGTTGACCAGCATAACTGTTAACAATAACACAGCCCCCTACACACATGGTCAATAAATTGTAGCCTTCTTAGTTGGGATAACCACTTACAAATCTCGAACAACCAGAAGATAATAAATACTGTGACTGTAAGGCCCCTAACGAGTTTAAGCCCACCGCTACACAATGCATCCGGGTTTGATGAAGCGGCAGCAGTGCTGGATGCTAAGCAGTCTTTCTTGAAGGTACTGCCATCGCGGAAAGCGCGCCAGATGGCATAAATGCCAATGCTCAAACTGAACAGCAAATGGGCTACAAGGAAGAAAAAGTAAGCTCTGATGAGTCGAAGCTTGCGTCCTATGGCACCGATTAAGCTGAAAAATAGTGTAAGGGGTCAGAGTAGGAAATTTGATACAAGAGATGATCATTACCCGAGGAGCGAAACGAAAGCTAAGAGAGCATAGATCGTTATCGAGATAGCAATAGAGACTTTACTTCCACCTGACGACGAACGAGTCGGTTCAAACATGGTCTACAGATGTATGGTCTGAACTCACTGATGCGGTGGGCATTAATGGCACCTATGATTGAAACCAAAGCACCCCCTATGAGGCCGATGAGAGCAATAATCTGGAGGGATGGATAACAGAGATTGGGAAGGATGAACATGGAGGTTGGGACTTGACACGTACCACAACGCCGAGCCTCGTCGGGAGACAACAGCAAAATTTACGGGTAGGTACGACGGTCATAGTGAGTTTACGGGCGAGTCAAGGTGCTAGCTTGCTTCAGAAATAAATTCAAACCAGTTGAATGTGTTTCTCGAGGGGAAGTAGGAGGTAAGAAGTAGGACCAGCCTGATATGAAGGGGGGGGGAATTCGCTGGTTTAGCTTAGATATATACCCCTAGACCCCGTGCCCGTGTGATGCCGCAGGTTGCCAAGGTGCAACACCGCAATTATATCAATGTTTGAGGTTTGTGATCCAACCGTGCTGTGTCTTCGTTTGGTAAACCAAGCCCCCAAGAAAGAAAAAAAAATCGTTGATGTTGCAGACTCCAGAGTATCGTTTTATGTACCAGGTTTTAGAGGTATATATGGGCCATTTGATAGATCTCTTATGTAATTATTATTTAAAAAGCGGGTAATTTTTTTTTTATTGTCACAGTGTCACAAGGTCAACATTCGTCATGAAGGGTTATGTGACCGACAAGATGTACGTTTAACCCTCTCCATGAAAATCAATGGCGTTAACGTTGGTGTAGTGATGACTTGCTGACCCAGTTAAGAGGCGTGTCTTTTTGTGCTGGCTTTGACAGAATTCACTGACTTATTGACTTATGTTAAGATGAGATTTCCGATCTAAAGGGCCAAGAAAGCTATCATGCCGCCAGAGCAGAAAGTCTTGAAAGTGATTTAAACGCCTACAAGAGTCTCTGCATTGAGTACAAGGCTGACAAAGAGAATTACCAACGTCTTGCCGAGAACATCAAGAAAGAGAAAGACGACCTCGAGAACACTTTTAAGGCATGTCATTAATACTGTTTTTGTCATCGCTTCTCACCCACTCCAGGGGCATCGAGTTGTAGCCCTACTTGATGGAGACGGCGTCATATTTTCTACCGCTTTGGTACTACAAGGCGGCAATGGTGGACAAAAGGCGGCGCAATCTCTTTCCGAAGAAATCCTTGGTTACATGAAAAGAAATTACGGAGCAAAGCCCTACCAGCTTTGGATAAAAATATTTCTCAATAAACGTGGTTTGCTAGAAGCCTACAAACGCTTTGGCAATGCGAACGAGAAGGACAGAGTGGTTGAAGACAAATATAACGAGTTCATACTCGGTTTCAACCAGGCTGCAGAGCGTTTCCTGATGGTTGATGTCGGTACTCTAAAAGAGGCAGCGGACGCAAAGATCAGAGGTGCGTCGGCCACCCCTGGTTGTGTTCTGACTGACACATTGCGCCACAAGCTCACCTCGAAGATGACCTCCGTATTCCGCAGACAGAAAAAGTCATATTTGGAGGGTGTCATGATGCTGGCTACATAAACAGCCTCAAATCGCACATGATAGCTTCTGGCTTTCGGGAGAAGCTCATCCTTCTTCCAGGCTACTCAGACGTAGCCCGGGGCATCGAGGACCTCGGCCTTCCGACTATGCCCCTACTTCCAAATATCTTCCTTTCTCGTAAGCTTGGCGCAGACTCATGTTCGACACCACAGTCACCTCGGAAAGCACGCAATGCAGGTATTCATGGTCAGGATACGTCTGTTTCGAGAAGTGCTTCGCCAACATCCCAGATGGACATGGCTATGATGCCCTTAGGAAATCGCTCGGCTCATGGAAATAACAGTATTTATTTAAAATTCAGAGTGCTCGATGAGAGTCTTGTAAGCTGTGAATTTTCTACAGCGGTGCTTGCTCTTACCACTCTGTTGTCGTAGCCATTGTCCAAACGTACGCTGCCCTGCTATCTCCTTCAGACCAGAATTTACTCTGAGACACAGAGAAACCACCTCCCTGCACCCGATACTACCTTGCTGGGTTGTGTAAATTTAATGATCGGTGTATCTATGGTCATGACTATGACCTCAACAATCAGCATCTCCAGGATATGCGTAGGATGGCCAAGAACAGTCCTTGTGACACTATATTCAAAGGTTTGTAGCTTGCATCAGATTGTGAACGAAGCTTGGTTCTAATCGATAAGCGATGTTCGTCCCATCGTAGAAAAGGACTGTAGCTTTGTCAATTGTCCTTTCGCACATTACTGTCCATCAGGAGAGAAATGTTTCTTCCTCAAGCAACGTAAATGTAAATTTGGTGGAGGTAAGCCTCGTCCTTTTTAAATACATACCCTCCAATTGTTGTCACTCTTATAGCTGAGAGACACGCTCCTCGAGCCACCGAACACGATCGTATGCCGCAACGGTATTCAATTATCGCGAGCTAAGGTAGTCAAAGCCAAAGAAAAATCAATATATATATGTATTAAGCTGAATTACTTGTACTTGGATCAAAGAAAGTTGTTGGAAACTGAGGCGCATATTGTAACACTTTGGTTTCGGACTGATACATTATATTACAGATAGCATAGTACACAATAATGACTACATAGGTTTCTGTACATGTAATCGCATTCGGAGTTATCAATGTTATATACAGAGCTGATCAAAGGATGCATGTTTCGTAGAAAGATGGGTACAGTAATGTTACATTCCAAATCTTGGATAATGTTCTGGGTAATGATTCTCGTAAGGGGATATACTTCTTGCGCGGCCACTTCTGCTATGTGAACGATGGCGATGGTGACGATGTTTATGCTTGTGCGACGGCGAGGGTATGACAATAGTCTGCCCTTGAGGCTGACTCATCATCATTCCATGAGCGCTGCCCGGGTAGCCGTTTTGAGGGTATGACATCGACAGGCTTCGTTCGCGATGCGAGCCATTTAGCGGCACGCCTGCAGATAGATGTGAGCCCTGGTAGGAAGAAGCAACGCCCATTGGTGCTGTTTGAGGGTATGGGGTTCCGGGAGGTACGTTCACCGGCATACTTTGTGTTGAATAAGACCCGAAGGACGCGGGTTGACTATTGTAGCTTGGCGCAACACCAGGATGCATTGAGGATGCGTAACCAGACCCGGCATAACCGGATCCAGAATAACTAGATCCAGCATAACCAGATCCTACGTAGGAGCTTGGTATATTTCCTCCGCCCCTGATTTGAATTACGGGGGCGCGTGAATGAGAGCGAGAACGGTGTCTTGAGTGGGAACGGGGACGGTGGTGAACAGCGGCATCATCGTAGGCGTAAGGATCACTGTATGAGCTGGGTGTGCCATATCTAGAACGAGAACGCGAACGATGGTATCCGTCCATGCCTTCTAGGCTCTATAGACGTGGGACTAAGACAAAATTCGTGTAATACGGGTGAGAAACAAACATGGTAGAAGATGATAGAAGCGGTTGCAGCTGCGGCCTCTGCCGCGGTCGTGCGAGAGAAGTTGTCCATGTGCCTGCCGGCGTAAGGAAGCAGGCGACTCGCTGTTATTTTAAACACCTTTGTTAAAAAAAACTCTTGGTTGGAATCTAATGAACGATGACCTGCCTTCTGCGACTGCGAGGCCGATAAGACCTTCTCGTTGCCTGTGCATATCGCCGCTGAGTGGTTCATACATCGAACTATTATGTATCCATGTGCGATATGCTTCGTAGGCAGCGGCATGACCGATCTCGGTCGGTAGCATACGAGTTAGCTCACCCTAAGGAACAACGTTAATGGGAATGACGGATTAGAGATCGGATATAAGATATATACCACACCACCATATGCTCGGCGATGCCAGTGCCGAGCTTCATGAGTCCCGACACCGATACCTGGTGGGGCGAGTGCTGGATCGGTGTGATCTCGTACACGACTCCAAGCGCGGTCAAAAAGAGATCTAGCAAAAAGAGTTTTATAAGATGGGGGAAAAGGATTGTTCATGGTTAGATATTTACGGGTCTGGAGCAAGTGCGTGTGCACTGTAAAAATCCATGCCTCCCCCTATTTGCGAGTAGAGTATTAAAGAAGGCTCGTGTTGGGGAGCGGAAGCTTACAAGTTGGCTGAGACTGGAAATTCGGGGTGGGAGGGGGGCCGAATTGATACTGAAAGTATTATAGCAATGAAAGGCTGTGAACGATATACAAGCCTACTTGATTTGTACCCCAGATGGGGGATGCCTGCTGATAATATGAATATGACATGGGGGATGGTGATGGGCACGGTGAAAGGGGGGGGGTGACGTCACGTTACTCTAGTAAGTAACCGTGGGTCCGTGACACGCGGTGGCTGCATTGGAATGTCTGCTCCAATTATCCCACCCGACCTCGCTGTTTTCGCATTTCCTCACTTTGACGCAAATGAATATGCTAATGCTATCCTGGCCGGAGAATCCTACCCTTCATCATCATCGCCGTCATTGGCGAAAACTATCCAAGATCTTCCTGCAAAAGAAGATATATCTGTGGTCATATCCAAGCTAACCTTCTCAATAGAGGATGTGTCGAAACAACTAAAGAACGTTGTTAGTCTTCGCAATTTTTCTCTAATTTCTTGATATTGATATCCTTTATTCCAATAGGTGTCAAATCACCATGAGGCTTTTCTATCTCAGGCTACTAACGCCAATAACCTCTCGGGCGCTTTGACCACGGTTCGGGCGGGTCTCAATGATCTAGACGCGTCCTTGGAAAAGTAGTAATCCGTTACTTGCTATGCTATGTTCTTGATTAGCATCTCAATTCTCGCATTGATAGGCTTCGTCTTAAGATACGCGTACCTTATGAATCTCTCCAACAAACTGTGTCACGTCTACAAAAACTACAGCAAGCATCTGACATCTTGCGTCGCACATCTCGTTTTGTTGCCCTTGCTCGAAGGCTTCAACTACAAATGCTTTCCATGGAAAATAACACTACCGCCGATCCCAAAGCGTCCACCAGACATGTCACAGGTCAGGGCCAGGATTTACAAGACGGAAAAGAGCGAATTGTTGCGAAGGCAGCGCTCAGCATTGCAGAATTGGGTACATCTTTTCTCTTGCTCAATTCCATCGTTGACCCTACCGCCGATACCAAGAAACGCTATTGGACGGACCAAACGTCGGGAAAATCGCCGCTGTTCTCAGCCCGGATCAGCGGACCTTAAATGGCTCAACAGACTTTCAGAGTTCCACAGAACAAAATGAAAGATCAGTTCTTCGGTCTATCAATGCCGTCACTATACATCTTCAATTTATCGAGGACGCGAAATTGAAGGTCACTAACGAAATGGAGAGCATGGTCGTGGCAGGGCTCGCGAGCTTGGTTCGCATCTTTTTTTATCATGGGCTTTTCAAAGCAATTTACATTTTGTTGCCTTGATGAGTAGAATCAGTCGCTCCTAGCATCTTCCCTCCAAACCGCATACAACCTACGGGTTCTTCCGCAACTAGTACAAGATTTGGTTAATGATCTTTCGCAAGCTGTAGAAGAACGCATCCGTAATGCCTTTGATATTACTAAAATATCCAAAGAAGTGCTGATTAAAGGTCTCCCCCCACTGTTCCAGCCTGCGATCAGTACTGAAGCTTTACGTTGCACTACATATAGACACAGCCGTCACTTCACCGCAGTCACCGCATACATACCGATCACGCGTCCGAACAGAACCTACCAATGCCACAGCACCTCAATATGCGCTGACCCTTTGGACGCGCCTCGAGGTCATGATTGAAGATATGGCAAACTGCTGTGTGAAAGTATGTGAAATGATTTCTATTTGCGTGACAGCTGTGGTCTTTTTGAGGGTCAGCGGGTCACTGTGGCATGGCTTGTGGCGCGCCACAAGCGCCCGGCCTCGTGTTCGCGGCAACATGTCCATTCGAATCTTGCGCTTATCATCCCTGTGGATTTTGGTGCTGACAGAAATCAATTCGTTTGCATAGGTTTACACGCTCGAGAAGGTGCTTGGGCTGAAAAAAGATGCCACAACAGGCACCTTGTTCCTTGATGAGGCTATGAAGGTACATATGGTTGCTCAGAATAACCTCTTTGGTCTCATCAATCTTCTCGATATCTCGTTTGACATGGTGTGTGTATACCTCAGCTCCTCGAAAACAAGCCCAGTGCCACGTTTTGGATGTCTCTCGGCAAATCATTGGAAAAGCATGCTCGCGATTCAGCGAAAAGTAATTCCATCATCTGTTCTATGCACAGCGGCTGTAGTATTACTGATATGTTGATATTAGGTTCAACGTTCCTTCAACAGACTTTAAGCACTAGCTATCCCCGACTCCTGAGGCTGTTTCACGAGTTTTTCGCAAAGATCGCTATTCACACTGATACAGTGTACAGTCCCACGTACCAGAGGTACATTGCCACTTATCAAGCGATATTTCAAGCAGTAAACTGTTTCTCTAGTCCGGAGACTGTTTATGTCCTGCGTTCTCTTGCAAACTTGGAGTCTTTATATCTGTCCCGGTCATCAAACAAGCTGAACGAAGCTGTGTCGCAGGCGTTCACTGGAGGTATCCGTACACCTCCTGGATCTACTGAGGGCGTCAACATTGCCTGCAATGTAGCTAACGAACTGGACTCGGCGAAATTCGATCCTCTTCTAGTGAGAGCCATTGCGAATAAAGCGTCATCGAGTATCGATTTGATGTTATCACGAGTTGATGGAATGGTGGGTGTCAATGCAAGTCTCCCAAACACGAAGAGTCTGAATGTCTGGTCTTTAGGTGATCAGAGATCGATCAGCCGTGACGCTCTTGGGTCCTACAGGAACACCTCAACAGGCATTGAACGCTTCGCTAGCAAACTGCTTGTACCAATGTTGGTTGGGGCTAATCAACCTCAAAGACGATCATACCCAGGCTATCACCGATGTCCTCCAGCCCAGTATTCAAGTGAAGCCAATCTCCTTCAGCTGGTGTCGCGTTTTTAATCGTAATTCGATACACAGAAATTATATCAGGCCTATGAAGCCCTGATTGAGCCGATTGCGACTGCCATACGTCGCGAACTTAGTGCAATCATTGTCAGACTCCATCGGTTGGATTTCGGCAAGGACGGCGACTCCATTCCAGGCATCAACGATTCCAGCTTGTATATGAAAGACCTTTCAGAGAAATTGACATTTATCAAGGTTGAGATATTGAGCAAGTTTAGCACTGGCGAAGCTGGGCGGGCTTGGTGAGTAATATCCTTAAAATGCCTATCTGAATATAGGCATGTAACACGAGACATTGCAGGGTTATGTCCATTGTCAAGTATGTGATAAGGGTGTTTATACTACATGTTTCTATCGCTCGACCACTAGGGGAGAGTTTCAAGCTTCGTTTAGCCAGTGATATGGCGGAACTCGAGTTTGCATTGAGTGCATTTATGGTGGAAAACAAGCAAAGCAAACGGGGTGTCGACCTTGAAAGGATTGGTGACGAATATCGAATTCTCAGGGCAATGAGGTCTGAATCCCCTTCTTGCACCAATTCACCAGGAGTTAATCGTATTTCTAGACCGTTGCTGTTTCTTGACAACTCCATGCTTGCGGACAGAGAACGGACAGCAGGGCTTCCACCGTTGATCGTCATGCATCACATACTTGTCCGATCTCCAATGCCGCTTCCCCACGAGTTGCATGGATGGCAGGAAGCTGAATATGTACGATGGGTAGGCGAACACACCGAAAGGGAGGCTTGGTCACTGATTGAGGGAGGACTCGACCATTGGGAAAAAGTGACTGAGAGTGAGGGAGACAGTCTTGTCGCTGGAGAGTACATAGAACTCATCCGAACAATATTGCGAAATGCTCAATCCAATAGAATAGAATAAATAAACAATAGTGATAAATAATGAACGGTACAAATTTCTTTGCTCCAACCATATGGCATCTCTCTTTGCTATAGGCCGTTTGGCATCCAGAAGCAATGTCTTTGCCAGAGTGTTCTCCTCGACGTCGAGCATAGGAAATGGAATCCCAAAAGCACCTAAACCCATCGACGATTCGACTTCTGCCTTGGACTACAAGCGAGTACGCAGATTCAGACCTCCGCCACTGCCCTCCATGGATTTACCTCGGTCAAGGAGTGCTGAAGAGGCTGTCACGAATATATTGTATAACACCCCACCACCTAGCTTACAACCTTTCAAAAAGTATATCCTCTACAATGGTTTTCACGTAGGTCGCGATTGACAGTTTCGTAGACACGTTTTAAACTGCTTGGTTCAAAATGAACCTGGTGTCCTCTCTCGTGTTTCTGGCATTCTTGCAGGAAGGGGGTTTAACATCGACTCTTTGGTTGTGTGTCGGACGGAAATTCACGATCTGAGTCGTATGTGCATCGTACTCAGCGGACAAGACGGTGTGGTGGAACAGGCTCGTAGACAACTAGAGGACCTCGTGAGTCAAATACTCTATATGATACTTTTTAACTTAATGCCCTTCAAGGTACCAGTATGGGCCGTCCTTGATTACACCGAAACACGGACGATTGCACGCGAACTGCTTCTCGTAAAGGTGTCTATTCTTGGACCTGAATATCTTGAAGATCAACTAGCTGGCGGACCTTCGCACGATCCACGTGTAGCATACCCATCACAGATGGAACGTGAAGCCGCCCTAACGCAGAACTTTGAGAATGGTGGTGAAGACCCACATGCCGCTGCTATAATGACCCCATCCCAGGCACTTCACACTAAACATCAGCACCTTCAATCAATATCAACGCTTGCCGGCCAGTTTGGTGCAAAGATTGTTGACATAAGCCAGAATAGCGTCATTGTAGAGTTGACTGCGAAGACTGCGAGGGTAGAGGCCTTCCTTCAATTAGTAAAACCTTTTGGTATCCTCGAGTCCGCCCGCACGGGTAAGTCTTTATTCTCGACTTGATGTTTACCTTCACTAATCGCCTGCTGAGGCTTGATGGTCATGCCTCGAACACCGATCAACACTCCCGCTGACGATGATGAGCAATCTAGTGAGGCTGGCGGAGCGGTTGATGCAAGTCTGCTTCCTCCTGGCTAACTCCGAAGGGACGCCTTGAGTCCCATTATCCGACTATTTAGTTACAGTAAATGACCTTGTAAGAAAAAAACGCTCGTTACATCATGAGCCAATCTCAGTTTCACGCGTCCGAGTCGGAGATGAGCGCGATGAGCACGTGGGCTTTACGCTTAGCACACAACTATTGTCCCCCATTTCTAGCTGCTATTGTTCCTTTGTTGCTAGAAGCCCATTATTCTCATATCATTGTTCTCTAAATTCGGTTGAGGAGTCCTAGGTTTTACAGTAAGTAGGCTGATCATCACTACTACATTCTGTACAAAGCGATAATGTTGCGATAATAATATAATTGATATGCTGGTTGGGGGATGCGGAATAGCAATGGAATGTAAGCGTGATGAACGTCAACAAGGAGCGACATCGATAACCGAGAAATGATAGCGAAAGAAAGCAAAACGACGAGGAGCAACGCAAAGAAAGTTATGTTGGGGAGCTAGCCCTCATCAACGATGCGCCAACAATTGGGATATGGTGAAAAGCCGTAGAAATGTAGCAGTACATGGATAGCAAAAGAGATTCGTAGCAAATAGCAATATCTGGGTAGTTGGGATAGATAGCATTCAGAATTCAGGCATCAATGGGGTCCGTCATGGCAAAGGCAGGGTTCCAGCTCGCTGCCACGCGACGCTTACTGGATTGTGCTGCGCCAGACGGTGGAGCATAGGGTGTATGTGCTGCAACATCTTGCGGCCGTTCAGGGGGCGTGGGGGGGATAAAGTCAAATGTCGGGTCAAAATTAATGAATTGGTCGAATCGAAAACCGTGATCGGTTTCTGCAGGTAACACCATATCAGAGCTAGAATCTGAAGGGGATGGATTTGAAGGGGGACACGACGTATTCTCCAAAGTATTATGAGCAAGTGTATCCTCAAATAGTGACTGGTAGAGTTCAGTGGCGTCCAAGTTGGCCCCGTCCCATTGCCATTGTGAAAAGTCAAAGTTTGGACCAATTTCAATTTCCAAAGGGCCTGCAGCATCATAGCCAAAGTTTTGTTGGTTGAAAGGACCAAGTTGCATTTGATAACAGTCACCGCCATTACTGTTCAGGGACTGGTTGAGGGATTGTTGGAGCTCCGGATACTGAGAAACCAACATGTTGAGGTTTTGGGCGGCAAAAGGCTGGAGATCAAATGAGAGATAGTCCTTAATCGCTGTCGCGTCAGTTTCAAGTCGTATATAATCCAGACTGAGAGAGGGGCGCACCGTGCTAAAATCATTTTGCGACAACACACTCGTAGAAAAAGCGCGCTCTTGCTCTAGGACCTGTCCCACTTGGTTCACTTGGCCTCCCTGTAGTTTCTGGGGTCGATATTGGAGATTGTGGACATCAGCAGATACAGATGGAGCGTCGTTTGGAGTTGCTTTATAGTGTGAGGATGGTGAGTCATGCTTATGTTGTGATGGTGGGTGTTCGGTTGGAAGGGGGGAAGGTAACAAGTACTGAAAGTCGGCACTTGGAGTAGGCGCAACTTGATCACGAGTACGGTCGCTAGGAATGTCTAGCTGTTGAGGATGGGGAGATTCTGGGCTTGGCGACTCGGCAGCGGACATGGGAGGTGACGGTCCTCCTTGAGGATAGTGGGATGGGTCACTAGGGAGGAATGGAAACGGTAAAGAAACAAGAGGTTGGTGAGCAGCAGGATGGGCAAGAGGACGCGATATTTCAGGCGTCTGATGGGGGTCATCTTTTTGCTTCCTTTTCTTTTTTTTCAGTTCATCTCTGGATTTTTTCAGCTCCTCCTTGAGCTCTTTACTCTTTGGCATGTATCGATAGTTGGGATATAATGCAGCGTGTTCGAGCTTCTTGACCTCTGCGCGTCTTTCGTACTCTGCCTTGACCTCGGGGGACTCGTTCTTCCACATTTGTGAGATAATTCTAGAGACGTCTGCTTGCGACCGCGTTGTGCCAGGCTGAGGTGGTGGTAGAAGAGCGACCTTTTCTGATCTATAGAGGATCCAAGAGTTAGGTGGACGAGGGATCTGCATGGGGTCAAGAACGCGAGTCCTTTCTACAGCTGGCATGATTGCTGTCTGCAGCGGAGGGAAGCGAGCTCAAAGATGTCGGTATACTGTCCGTGGTTGAGAGTAGCGTCGAGATGGGCGGCTGTGGGTCCGTATTTTGTTATTTGTCCTAGTTTGTACAACCAAAACTGCACGTGTTACGAGAACAATGGAGGATTGGGATGATGGAACTGATAACGCGATAGATAAAGATTTTATTTTATTTTATTTTCGACAAGGACATGGGCAATTGATCTTCTTTCTGAGGTTACAAAAACACAAAAAAAGGGTCCCCTTCCTCCTCCTCCTCCTCCTCAAGGAAGCAAGCATATCAGGCCCCCCCAGAAAATAATAAAATATACTCTCTCTCTCTCTTTAATACCCTGCTGGATATCCACTACCACTTTGATACCCACCTTGGTACGCGCCCCCGCCCCCGCTACCGTAGCCTCCTTGCCCACCACCACTATTATATCCTCCGCCAGTATTGTTATAGCCTCCTCCGCCGCTATTGTATCCTCCACCACCTTCAAATTTCAATTTCAGTCTCTGATAGGATGATAAATTAAAAAAAACAAAAAAATCGACACACCATATCCTCCGCCGCCTCCACCACCGCCGCGAGTATTGGCAAGGTTAACTTTGAGCCTCCTGCCTTCAAGCTCTGTTTCATTGAGACTGCTAATAGCAGCTTCGGCTTCCTGGCCGCTGCTGAACGTCACAAAGCCGAAACCACGAGAACGACCAGTTTCACGGTCGCGCATAACGATGGACTACATAGAGATCAGCCCTTGCATCTTACAACTGAGAAAAACCCGAAATGATGATGAAACACGCGTAGCATAACATCAATAATTGGACGGAAACCGCGCACATCAATGACGTTACCAAAATTTTGAAATGCCTATAATTGAGATAATGTGATAAGAGACTATCGAGAACAACAAAACAGCCGGGGACGCATGCAAGCAATCACACCAGTCAACTGACAACACGAAGCGCATCGTCCGTAGTGCTCCAACTTAAATTACTAAACCAAGGTCAAAAAAACTATTAGTTCCGCTCCCCATCATCAAAGGGAAGCGCTATAGAGGGACCCATGAAATTGCGCAGACTGACCCAACGTAAACTTTGGCAGACATCACGTTTATATAATAGAATCCTGTTACCCGAAAAAAAACGAGACCAAAACGGGAACCGAATGGATCGTGGTAATAGTTGGGACGAAGAGATAAAAAACGTCTTCCCAGAAGCTTCCCAATTTATATACGTCTGAAAATCATTCCAAACTCCGCTCGTTACCTCAGCAATTTCTAGAAGCTTCCAACGGAAATACTGGTGTGTCAAGTGCACAAGGTGCATGTGCACCCGTAGGGCTGCCGTATATAGGTCCCTGTCCTCAAGAGCAACGTAAGACTGCACCCGAGGCGAGAGCTTGGGAAAAAGCTTCTAGTCAATATCAACTAAAATGTACGTTAACAGTGCAATGTATTGTCAGACAGCGTGATGAATAGCGTGAACAGGTCATAAAATCTCATAAATGGGTAATGATCAGGGTGCTTTCCTATTTTTACCCTTCATCTTTTTCTTTTCGCCTTCACCTTGAATGCTCCCCGCGGGACTCTCCTTTCTTGTACTCCCTTCGCTCCTTTGACTATTATCATCAATTGAAACTCGTGGTGACTCTTTCTTCAAGCCCGGAATTATCGAGCCAGAGCTTTGTCGACGGGTACCAAGGGAGATCTTTCGGGCTAGACGCTGAAGATTTTGGGATGCGGTACGCTTACGTTTAGGCTCGCTTTCAGGATCTGGAGTACCAGTGCGCGGCGTGTCAAGGTTCGCCGGGAATGTAACAGCAGGTCCCTGAGGGGCCGAGGCGTTATCTGAACGTAGCTCTGTTTCAGCTACCAGCGAAGACTCTAGTGTCGGTGACATCAAAGGTGAGACGGGAATTGGAGCGTGTATCGTTGGATTGTTGGCCGGCTCGCTATATGACAGTGTTTCTGGACGAGCATCTTCCGAGCGGCCATCTGACATGCTAACCGCCGCACCATCAGCAGATGGAACAGTCTCCGCTAAGAGCTTAGCTTGAGATAAAGGCGTCAAACCGAGAGGCGCGGATGACTCGGGATCCACGATACTCTCCCCGCGTGCCGACTGAGATGGGGTGCCACCCAGTACGTCATCTGATGTTTCTTTTTTAATGCTTCTGTCATCAAGAGAGACAGGATCATCAGAGGCTGAGACTTGATCTGCCCACATTGCAGCGAAGAGGCCATCGAGAGCAAGTAGTTCTTTGTGACTACCTTGTTCAACGATCTGTCCATCTTTAAGGACCAAAATGCTATATACGACGTGTTAGAGTATTCCCGAATGTAGGAAATGAAACGTACAGATCAGCCGAGGCAATAGTCTAAAACCGAGATGAACGTTAAGGAACTATGTACATGCAATTACTACATACCGATAGACGGTGAGCAATCGATATTGAGGACCGACCCTTCATAAGGTTTTGCAAGGCCTTTTGTATATCCTTTTCCGTAGATGTATCCAATGCGCTGACAAGGATGAGTCTTTAATACACAATGAACTGATTACGTCGGAATTATACTTCACCTTGTAGCCTCATCAAGTAACAGAATAGGAGGATTTTTCAGTAGAGTCCTTGCAATAGCGACCCTCTGCTTTTCGCCTCCACTTAGTCGTACTCCACGCTCCCCAACTTTTGTGTCATAGCCTAAATCGGTGAGTTAATAACAAGTGATAGGTTGATTGCAGGACGAGGAACCTTCTGGGAAGCTGAGAATACGGTCGTGCATTTGAGCTGATTTGGCTGCGGTTTCGATTTCTTCCTGTGACGACCCAAATTTTCCATACCTGAGTTGTATTCAGTCAGCAAGCGGTTACGAACTGAGCTAGTGTTCCGGCACGAACCCAATGTTGTAACCGATACTCGTGTTGAATAGCACAGAATCCTGGGGCACAACACCAATAGCTTGCCGGAGACTCTTTTGAGTAACATCCCTGTGTACCGATTATGTGAGAAATTTGACGGGTAAGGTGGACTTCTTCTCATCATCATCTTCTTACCGAATGTCTTTACCATCGATCAGAATCCTGCCCTCTCCTTCTCCCAAGTCATAAAACCTATAAAGAAGACGTAGAATGGTCGATTTGCCAGCTCCCGACTCTCCAACTAGCGCTACAGACGAGCCTCTAGGAACTTTAAAAGAGACTCCACGTAGAGCGGTCGCTCTCCCATCGTATGAAAAATTGACATTGCCTGTATGAAAGGTCATCGCCCCGCACATAAGAAAAATTTAAGGCAGCACTCACTAAACTCAATTTCACCATCATGAACTACCAAGTCAGGGGCATTAGGTTTGTCATTGACCTCAGTAGGCTCGTTCAGTAACGTCAGAAGTTTTTCCGTGTCAATCAAGGACTGGTTGACCGATCTGTAGACGTATCCGAGCTGGTTAAGAGGTCCATAGAGCTATGCTGATGTTAACATGTCAATAATCTTACACCCTGCAGCTCGTACCTGCGCAAGATAAGTGATAAAGGAGACAAAGTGCCCCGAATCGGATCTTCCTTTCGTAACCCGAAACGCAACAATCATTGATCCAGTGAGTAACCCAAGAGTCTGGATTGCAAATCAACTTAGAAAAGAACCAGTTAAAATTCTCTTACAATGAGTAAATTTTGAATCATGTTCAACAGGTTTAGTGAAACTGAAAGGTTAGTCTAGGTATGAGTGTATATATGAAACAATGTGGACATACCGATAACCTTGTATTCAAGCGTTTGATACTCTCGTAGCGCTTCTTGATACCTTTCGCCTTCGTGCTCCTCTCCTCCAAAGTATTTCACAGTCTCATAATTCAGCAGACAATCTGTGTGAATGCCGCGAGTAATCTGTGTCCACCTCATGAACATTTGGAAAAATCAGCTTCAAAGGAACAATTACCACGTCGCGTTCATTCATCTGACGCCTGATTTTAGTACGCCACTGTGTGAGCAACACGCTGGCGGCAACTGGAAATGACTTAGAGATAAAACAGTCGAGAATGTTTGAAACACACCGTAAGCAAACATTACAAAGAATATAATCACTCCAAGCGCCCATTCAAACATAACACAAAAGGCAACCAATGCAACGAGAATGTCGACAAATGTAGGTATGATGTTAAATAAAATGAGCTATAGAAAGTCAGGTAGAGGAACCATTTTCCAGACAACATTTGACAAACCTCAAAGGTATGGTTAATGGCAGCGCCACGGTCCAGAACGCGTAGTATCTCTCCAGTCTTCCGACGAGTATGCCATGCAAATGAAAGATGGAGTAGATGGTTGAATGACAACTGTGACATCTCTGGCCAAAATCAACGAGATGAATACCAAAGCACTAGAGTGACCCACCCCGATCCGAAAATTGCATGACCGGTGCCCAGAGTGACTATTAAAAAAAATGGGGCTAGGGTTACAAGGGCACAGCAGCAATAGATACTCACGTCGCGAACGGCCGCCAAGCCACCACTACCTTGCAAGAAACGCAAGCCTACATATATAAAGAGGAAAGGCCATGGCGATCGCTCTGACGGATGCTCAAGTAGTCGGACCAATTGACCTAAAGTGAGAGGCATCGCGAGGTTAACGATACGGCCTAATACTAATATAATAATGCACAAAGTCTGATAATAGAAACGATCAGACATCTAGAGTTTAGCTTGGAAACGAGAAAACTCACAGCGAGGAGCTGAAGGTAGGCATCTTTCGTTGGCCATAGGTAAGGAGTAAGACGCATGAGGCGCCTCCAAATCTCCGACCAGGATGGATCAAGCAATATATCTGGCTTACTGTCAGGCTTTAACAAGTATTCAGGTTAAGAACTTGATCAGCAGTGGCCTGATAGTCACCTTGAGATCCGGAGCCGTAGATGGTGCTGGTGTAGCAGCTCGCGTTGTTGGAGCTGAACGTTGCAGATTTGAGTGAATGGTGGGGAAAGTGCCATACTTGCTTGGATCTCCTGACAATGTAGACCGACTGCTGGTTTGTTGAGCCATGTCATGTGGTAAGAGAAACGACGAGGAAGTTGGTTCGGGTGCTTCATTTGGTTCGCCCGACTGCACCGCAGTATACGCAACTCTTGGAGATGAAAGGGTAGCCAGGAGAGATATTAGAAGTAGAACTCGCGCGACAGGAAATGTAAGATGAAGTAATATGGTGACAGGGACCTTCGGTGAGGATTCAGGGATGTGCGGAACGGCTAAAACAAGAGAGTTGATGACCTGATTGAATCTCTAGAATTGAAATGAGTACATACATTTCATTGAAGAACGTATGCGGAGCCCTAATAGAGTAACGAGAGTAAGGTCAAGCGCCAGTGAAGCCACCAGCGTTGACGTGACGCGTTTGAGAGACCAAACACGCACACCATGAAGGTCCTTCCAAGATCCAAGAGTAGCAAGACCGGCGAATGCGACTAGGCCTACTATGGTATTGGCTTCAATCCCTGTACAATGTTGCCATGTCTTATGGAGAACTGCATCGGCAACAAAAGTAAGGCCGTCGAAGAGATACGTTGAAGCGGTGAGAAAGAGAAGAGATAGAATGAATGCGTAACGGGGAACATGAGTGGCTACCACCACGGACGTGATTGGTGAAGATGACGATGACGACGATGGCTGAGGATGAATGAAAAAGAGAGAAACCGCCAACAGGAGTACTAAACTCGGGGACAAGACTCTGATAACGAGGACGGAGAGATTAGAAGCTGCGAAGAGCACAGGCGTCATCGTCACACGAGATGGATGAAAGCAAAAATTAATGCAACCTCCGAGCTGGCTTATATTCCGTTTTGTACCACGTGTTGCGAGTGGATCACGTCACGTCACTTGGCAGTTTCTGGCAATTCCTCTTACAATAAATAAATAAATATAATAGCACAGGCAGTCACCACCAAGCACAGATGCATTCTACATATTCCCTAACATTCTAAATAGCCGTAAATAACCCAAAGTCCAGCTCAAGAACAAAAAAACCTCTCAGCTAACTTATAAAATATATTCATACCATGCACTGCGGTCCCCAAGCCCCTCTGGTTCATCCGCCCGAGTACTGCTTTCACGAATGACCCTTTTTTTCTTGTTCTCGTTCCAAAAGTACCAGAGCGTCAGCAAGACGAACACACCCATCACCACCGAAAACACGAGCAAAGTTATCGTGGCCGTCGTGTATCGCGGGGATTTGGAAAGTGAACCCAAAAGCCAAGTCGATAAGATTCCCCCCGAATTTGTGACCCCCGAGAGAACAGCAAGCGCAGTCGCCCGTCTGACGTGAGGAGAAACATTGTTGGCGACCCACGCAGCAAGGGCAGGGGACGAGCAATTGATTCCGCCAACGGTCAAAAACAAACTTCCATACAACACTGACTTCACATGAGAGCCTGTCCAAACATTGTCAGTGGCATGAGAGCGGTAACTTATGGTCACAGCACACCTAAAAACATGGCAAAGCCGGCCACACAGCACAACGCCGAAAATATCGTAACGAACCCACGGCAATGATAACGATCGGCGATGATGGAAGCCACATTCGTCACTGGTATACAAATAAGCGGCTTGAACCAACGTGAAAGAAATTTAACTGACAGACGAAGGCAGCACCATACGGCCCAACAGTCATCAATTGCGTTCGAGTAGGGTTATACCCAAGACCTTGCACAATTGAAGGGATGAAGCTAGGGCCGGCTTAGCATCCTAGTTTTTCTCAAACATGCAAACTTACTATCCCAAAGAATAAATTATAGTTCCTAAGATGCTGGATTTCAACAGCAAATCAACTGGAATGAGATGCAAACATACCGTTCAAAAAATAAACGCAGCATAAGAGCCAGACTTGAGGAAGTCTAAACGTTTTACGGACCTCTGCCCAGCTGAAACTATCAGCTTTTTCGTCTTTGCCGATAGCTCCACCTTGTCGTAGAACTGCGATAACATGTTCCTTTTCGCGAGCATTTAAGAATATAACGTGCGCAGGTGAGCGTGGCAGAATGAAAAATGACACAAGTCCAAATCCGACTGTGAACAGCCCTTCAATGATAAAGATCCAGGCCCAGGCAGGGTGGCCAGCTTTCCCATGAAGCTTCATTATTGCAGTGGCTAGTAGACCACTAAATGCTCCAGCCAAGGAAGACGACGAGAAGAATACCGAGATCCTTGCCTGGAATCAGCGTCGAAAATTGGCAGATGCATATTAGCTACATACCTAGACTGCAGCCTGTCTCGCGGATAGAAGAAGGATAGGTAAAGTACAAGGCCGGGAAGGACACCACCTAAAACTAATGTTGAGGCATGTGTCAAAGAGGGGCGTGCATTGGCAGACCTTCCAAAAGCCCCAAGAAGAATCGGCAAGCAAGCAAACCACCATATGTCTTAACAACACCTGCAACAGACATGAGTCATGAGCTATAAATTATCAAATGAGTGCACCTTGGAGCGTCGTAACAACACCCCACAGAGTGAGCAAAGTAGGCATCAGTAAATTTGGCCCCACGATCTGAAAACCGTCAAGGTATCATAAGGTATTGAACATTTTGGCACTTACCTTGAGTAGCAAATTTGAAGGAACCTCAGATGCAATGTATGGGCTGGGTAAAATCAGAGGATATCGGATAAGCAGTCATTTCTACTTACATGAATGTGACAGTCAGAGCCATGCTATACTGCAGATAAGCGCCACGTTAGGTGGTTTTTGTGATTTGCACTATGAAGTAAACCAACTTGGGTATTTGTCATATTCAGGTCTTTTTGGAGCCCTGCAACGCGAGCGTTTCCTAGGTTTGTCCGATCCTTTGCCAAAAAAAAAAAAAAAAA
>CEMU01569329.1:38131-63348 GCA_900068965.1 Calocybe gambosa
AAAAAAAAAAAAAAAAAAAAAAAAAAGTGGTTTAGATGCTACTGATTGGCCGAGAAATGAAACTTACCAGCCAGGATAAGAAGTAGAACATGGTCACCACGGGCAAGATAAACAAGTCCAACTTCCACCACACTTTCTTTTCCATAGCTAAATATTCGCTATCTTCGATGCTGCTTGCCGAGGCCTGGTCGACATCAGCGGTCTTTTCGTATTCGAAGGAATCGCGGGATTGCTTGGACTGTTTCCTTTCCATGATTGTGATTCAAGTAAGCTTTAGTCGATTGGTGAATTTATAGACGTGTTGTGAGGAACAAGGAACAAAAGGGTCGGCTTTTTTGAGATCCTGAACTGGCTTGATTAACACGCGTGGAGGTTGCTCAATGATGCGGTTGATGGGCTGAAGGGACAGCTGAGGCCGTTCAAAGTGCCCGAGGAACTTATGGCCCAGAACTAGGATCAGACCTTACCAAGACGAGTAAATTTTAATACACTTCGCGATTTGCTTCTAGATGTCACGGTTTGTGATGCCGTTATTGATGTGAAGGACAACTTTGTTGCTCTTTGTTACGGGCTTCGGACGCTGATTCAGGCAATGCAACAAAGCTAAAAGTGGCTCATTTCAACGTACATTGGCCGAAATTAAGTCACAAGCATTCGAGGAAGACGTTGGGTCTGACGGTTATGCTGGTCACCTGTGGAGGATGACCCTTGATGAAGATTTTCTTGGAGCGCCCTGAAGGATCAGGGGTCAGCAGGTAGTGGGAAAATGCCAACAACAGGAGTTATCAACAGTGGTCTGGTGGACGGTGGCCGTATGATAACATGGAGACGATTCGGCAGCGCACCGCTTGTGCAGGACCACGGAAATGGCTTATAAGCATGTCATGCAATCTGAATTCTTTTCATCATACAGTAATAACTTCATGAATCGCTTTCGGTAAGATAGTGATCCATGTCAGGGAGGTCATCTGCAAAAGAACCAAAGTTCGTAAATAGTCAAATGCGTTTAGACTAGGGTAATCAGGAGAGGAACGAAAGATCGTTGTTCGCACAGAATCCTGTATACAGCTTAGGTTACCTAGGTGCTATATCAACCATCCCGATATGAAGACTCACAGCTAATCGCCCTTCCCCACAGAAGAGATAAGGTGCTCTAGTCTATTTCTGATGTCCTCAACTCTAACCCCTTGTTCAGCTATAGTAGCTCGTTTATAAAGTTCTATGACCAAACGGGCCTCATTTACAAGGAGATAGGACTGTTCAACTGAGTCGTGGACGGATTCATCCTGATGCACGTAGCCAGTGCCAGAAGTGTTTTTGAGAGTGTGTAATGTTACGGTAGGATCGATATTGGCGACTCGAAGGCAAGCCAAATCGTGAAGAATGTTCGGTAGTGCCAGTGGCTTCGTGTCTTTCCCTTTCGGCATTGTGATGACTTAGAAAAAAGTTCAATAGTTGCGCAGATTGAAAACAAAACGAGTTTTGATTATGTAAATTGTAATATACTGAATTCATGTCTATATATCTGACTCGCCTATAAACGCAAACTTTAGGTTAATGAATGCAAAAGGTGCCAAGGACAACTTGGAGGGATCCTACCAACAGAAACTGACGAGCCAGAACGGCACTCAAAGAGGTCAAGTTTATCGTCTGAGGATAGACAAACGTTTTTATGTCGATGACTATATGGATGGGCTGCTTGAAGATGTGCTGGCGGCGAAACTTGAACTGAACGAAGTGTTGATCTCCTGGATTGGGCGTTCAAAAGAAGGCAGGCAAAGCCGTCAGATTTAAATGGTGGACGAGGCATTATCGAGGCTCGACCGTTATTCAAGTCAAAACTACGTCCTAGTTTATGACCGCTGCCTAAAGATTCTATAAGCGAGATCCTAACGAGCAATGTCAATGACACACTTGGTGAGACGTCTGTACATCGCGTCTGACTGCGATTTCGCTTCCGCGAGCTAAAACCAGACTCTTGGACTGTACGGACCCAGCACCCGATGAACTCTTCCCATTCCCATACATTATGCGGATGCTGTGTGGAGAAATCACCACGAGATATGACATCTGTTGATGAAACCAAGCTAGGATGTGACAATTGAGGTCCAAAACACCTGGTCTCAGCATCTTCCACAAGTTCAATAAGTTTCTGCCGATAGCTCCGTACGTCTGCGATGTTGTTTCGAGTGGCCAAATCTTGTTCATGCGTAGGATGTTCTATGTAACAAAGCGTGCATTCCAATAGCGCCACTTCTGAAGTCAAAAGGCTCGAAGTACGCAAAGTACACGCTAAATTATCGATCGCGTCCTGGAAGGCAAGTAAATCCCCTCTCGATTCTGAAAACGCCTTCGCAACAATAGGAGTCAATGACAATGAATTCGTGGGGTTTTGCGCGATCAATTTGACAAGTCTAGCTGGTTGGATCTGATGATACGACCGGAAAGCCAAGAAACAGGTTGTAAGAGATAGAAGAAGACTTCGAATGTCAGAGTTGTTTGAAAGACTTGATGCGTAGATTGAGGCGAGTGTTTCATGTAGTATGTAGTAGTGCTCCGCGGTTTTATTGGTGAGGAGGGCCTTGCATGTGATAAATGTGAGTGGAAATACATCCAACGCCATCTCCAGCCATTGGATAAGCTGGGCCTCAAGGGTTCGAAGGCTATCTGGACCCAGGCGACGTTGCGAAAGTGGAGCATCAATGACATCGGCAAACGCGCCGACAAGCTGAAGAAAGGAGCTCAGGTCCTCGCTGGCTATAATCCTAGCAAGCTTTTGCACCGCTTCACAGACCCATACATCGCTGTCGCCCACGTCCTCTAAGTTGCGAAGGAAAATTCGGTGAAAACTTGATGCAGGAAGGCCGTTCTCTGTCCATCGAGTGCGGATGTCAAGGAGAAGTTCTGAACGGGATGGGTGACAAATAAGAGGGTAAGCCTGAGGTGCCTCTATGCCCAAAGATGAAGAAAGCAGAATGGGCAGAAGAATATAAGTTTCATGGTCGAGGCTATGACGGAGACAGAGCTCCACAAGGGCCGTTAAAAAGTGATGGATACGGGGAGTAGAACACAGTATTAGGCTGAGAGAATGCGAAATAACAGTGGACCTGCAAAAGTTCATGTAGCGGGTATCTGATTTTAGCTCCATCCAATGGCAACATACCTACGGTATTCGAGTGGTATGGCATCGTATACTGCGTCGATAACGTCACCAAACTCTTCAACATCGTAGCGCCCCATGTCATCACCAATGGCACTGGCACAAATAGATGCCAAGCCTGCGACACGGCCCTGTGGCAGCTGCCCGGTATTGCACGTCCTTTGGTATGAACATGCGTATAAACTGGTGTTTACCACAATGGCGCGAAAACAATCTACGGCAGATTGTATCCTGTGTGCCACTTGACGCGTCTTTGAATGTTCTGGCTGGGGGAGTATTAGAGAGCCTAAATTCATATATAGTTGCGAAACGTTCAACACATTATTGGAGGTTTGATTATTGTGCTTGGCAGCCAGTGTGAGGGAGGCAATGGACGAGCAACTACTACGCAATGGTCTCAACAATCTGTTTATGTGGCGATTGGCTAAGTATGGCTTGTCATTGTTCCGTGTAGGCATGCGTTAATGCTGCACTCGAAGCTTGAGGGGCAGGGTTGTAGGTACATCATACAAGTATCAAGTGATCAATGAGAACGACACTTGATCACATGATAGCCCTTCCAGGCATCCAGAACAAAGGTTAGAATTAAGTTGGTTGTGTCCCTAGTGCTACCCATAACGATATCTCTATCTATCATACATCGTATATTAACTATTTCCAGAGCTCTATACCCTTATTCCCCAGCGCTGCTATCACTGGCATTACTGTCACTCTCGTCGTGTCCCCATACAGCGAAAGCGCGCCGACCATGATAATCTACCGACCTGCTGCGGGTCGAATGGTGTCGCTTACGGGGTCGGGTGTATGAGAGGGTCATGGCAGTGGGAGTTTTCACGTTATCAATGTCTGCTAAGTCTCTTCCTTTGGGGATTCTGCTTTTCCCACTCGACGATCGAGGGGAACGAATGTCATCTCTTATACCTTGTTGCTCTGAACGAATCTCCTCAGAAGCATCGGAAGGCGGATCCAGGTCAAAATCGACACGTCGTGGTGAACGAGGTCGAATATGGGGCTCAGGTACAGCAAAGCGACTAGGGGAATCTACACCCGAGCTGCGCCCTGAACGTGAACGAGACCGCGGCTTAGATGCCCAGTTGGCACTATCAATAGTAGCAGCCACGATGGCTTGGTGCAGTGGATCTTCTCTGCTCACATCATTTGAGGGCGAGCTCACGGCTTCTGGAGGTTGATGGTCAATGTCATAGCTATCATCCTCATCATCCTCATCATCTGACTCTTCAGTGAGTTCTTCGACCAGCTCAGGTGGTACGATCTCTTTTCGCTCCAAAGCTAAACCATTGGACTTGCCCCTTTTCTTTGGCCTGGCCAGGCCTTCTTCTTCGACAACTACGAATGATTTTTGCCGCTCGCGCTCATTCCATTTTAGGGTTCGCGATATTGAGTGGAACCAATCTGTCGATTGATTATCGGCACAGACCGTCGGAAAAGGATATTTTGAAGCCATGACTTTGATGTGATCTCCTTCTGCAGGTCGCTTAGTACGACATTAGTCAACTCAAAAAGGGGCTTACGCTTCAGTTCAATGCGCCCACGACCATCGAACGATGCCCATGCGGTACTACGAGAATTATATGGAACGCAGATGCGTAGCTCCATACTATCTGGTAACAGCATTGGACGGAACGATAGAGTATGTGGACAAATGGGGGTGATCAATATTGCCGGAATTTCTGGGTGAACAAGGGAGCCACCAGCTGAAAGCTATGATAGCCAGTTAAAGGGCTATGTCGAGACTAGAGAACTACACACACCGAGTACGCAGTAGAGCCGGTAGGTGTTGATACCGTGAGTCCATCAGCCTGGACGGTAGTCATGTGGTGCTCATCCCCTACAGGTTTACAGAATACGTTAGACAATCAGATTATCCTCATAATTTAACGCACCAAAAAGTTCGAGGAGGCTGACGTATGGGCTCGGTCCACGGTCTACAACCAAATCGTTAAGTACCTCGAAAGTTTCAGCGGGTCTAGTCGTAAAACACATGATCTCCTTGTCCTTCGTATTGATCCTGCTGTCACCCATGGCTACCCCGCCAGACCAGCCACCTTCGAGAGCCTCCCAGCCACCCTTTTCGATATTTTTCATCAATATCTCACCAGTCTCTCCTTTCTTCATAGCCTTACGACCTTTGCCATCCTCGGGCGAAACAGCACGATAAACTGTGCATGTAAATCTCATGCGTAAGTTAACCCGGATTCCCGAGTCCAACGCAGAGTCCATCACAGCCTGGTGATCCGCGAAATCAAAATTTGTAAGGAAACCTAAAGAACCTAACGCGAACGGAAGGACCGGGGGAACGATGCGCTGGAATAACCACGAAGTGAAGAGAATTGTACCATCGCCCCCAAGCTGTGCTAGCCCTAAGTATATGGTGTATTAGCTAAAGATGACTTACTAACCGTGACGACAAAATCGAAGAGGTGGGGGCTATCGCTGCACATTCTACTGGTCCAATATCGCAGCTGGCCTTCCTCATGGCTGCTAAAATTATCCTTGCCCGCAGACAACGATCCTAATGAAGAGACTGACGTTGAACTGGAAGTTCGACGACGGGGGAATGGAACAAAGAGCTCGGGATGATTTCGTCGGATGCCTTCGGCGTCAAAACGACGCGAGTGACGTAATTGGTTGTCCACATAGCTTAGGAAGAGGCTCATTCAATGCTGGAGATGATGATAAGACAAACTCACACTATTAGGCCACGTGCCTGGCCATTTCGAGGCTTCAGCATGAGATACAGCGCGAGCTCATGGGTGAGTTTGATCAATCTGTTATCGCGGGCCTTTGTGACAATAAGGACAGTCTGAATGTCTGATTGAACTCGTGCACGACCTGAGAATACATGGATCAGTACTGTCGCTTGATCGTCGTTCCAAAACTGACCAAGCTGCTTGCTCATTTCACGTACCCCAACAGCAGTTTCCGCAAGCTGTCTTGTCAAACTTTCCCCGTATTCTTCATGATCATCTTCGTTAAGCGTAGTTTCTGTTGAAGAGGCCTTTGGGAGAATCTCGTTCATAGCTTGCCGTTCATTAATGTGATCTTTGTGGCCAGTTCCATTAGCACGTTGGTGGTTCCGAAGCCATTCAGTGAGAGAAGCGCCTTTATCGAGGTGTGAATGAACAAAACATGGCGAGTCCATCGCTTTGGGAGGGTGTTGCATTCGCGTCGGCTCAGATTGTGGGGGAATGGACGATATAGAAGATCGTGGAGTAGTAGACGGATCCCGAGAGATACTCACGACGGGTGACGTCGTATTTTGCTTCCTTGTCATTTTGGGTGACAACTCCTCCAACACGATACCAGATGTCCAGTCTCCTTGACTGATTTGAATAGAACTTGGTCTGCTACTTCGCCGAGACAGAGATGGTCTGATTTCCTCGGCATTCGAAATTGGTGTCGTCGGTGGAGTGGAGAATGTGTCAGTTTCTGGAGACAGGAGATGTGCTACACTGGACATTATGGATTGCTGTAAGACTAACGATGAGGGTTGCTCTTGCTGTTTGTTAGAGGCCTCCTAGTCCTTCAACAAAAAAAAAATCGCGTCCGTGCTAGTTGCCAAGACGACACAAGCTGTCAGAGAGCTTGCTCAAGGGTGAGATATGATGTTATCTCTGTAAGCAGGTTGACCCGATGATTTATGTTTACTTTTTACGCCATGCAACCGTCATACTCACAGACATAAATGTATATTACAAATGGTTACTGACAGCACTGGTATATCTATTGTCAGTGAATTCATTATTGATTCGGAACACCGAGTGTTCATCGCGCCCGAGCTCAGAAGAACAGAGTATTTTTAAGCACAAAACGTTCAAGTCGTCGGTAATCAGGCCTATCCTTGGCAACGGCCCAAATCCAGATGTCTAAGTCTGGGAGGGTGATTTCTTTGACCCAGTCCAATGAGCCATCGCACACTATATCACGAACAGCAAGCGAGCGAGCAACATCGATAATCAGTTCGCATGCGTCAATCGCTGCTGCGCGAAGGGTGTAAGCTTGACTCGGCGTCAGCACGGGGCCCTCTCTCGGAACAACTTGTGATGGAGATTGTGGGCCATCATATAAGTCGAACAGGGTTTTCATTATTTCTGGGGAGCCTGCACCAGGAAATAGAGCCGATAGTTCAGGTGAAGAAGAGAGGTCAATGACTCCGAAATGAATCAGCATTGAGGGCAAAACGTTATCGGTGAACACGGGGCTCCGGACAGTCGAGGGGCAGCTGAATGGGGGGGATGAGAGCGATCCAAATCGAATGAAAATTGCATGAATTAAGAAAAGAGCCTTCTTGAAGCAGTAGATAGCTGGTAACACAGGAATCGATATTTATCATAAAATGAGTAAATGTCATGATTCTTACGTTGCCCGTAGACCTCAGCCATGTCTTGAAATGCGGGTAAAGTATGAACGATCTACATTGTGATATCAAATTTCGCCATGCGGCGGAGGTTAATAAGCAACCCACACGTTCCAGAACGACGTCCAAGTCGTAGCTTGCATCAGGTGTAGACTTTGATTTGGCACCTTCCTTCAGAGCTTCGGCGACGAAGGTGCCGAGGTTCGGGTACCCAAGATCGATGAGAATATTACCAGTCTCATTGAGCGCCTGAGTAATAAGGTTTACGAGTTCATGCATAGACCCGTCCAGTTCTCCAACTGTCAAGCCAGGGACCATCTCGTGAGGGCGCTCAATATATAGATTGACGCCTAGCAAGCTAGTCACTTGGTCTGGAGTGAAGGCAGCTAAGCCTTTGGCTGAGAGCCGGTCAACGCCATCTGCAGACGATGATATATACGAAGAGAACACGAGTGCCGTGATCGAATCCCAAGCACCACGGCCGAGTTGAGTATGTAACTGGAAGCGATAGCCCGACGCAAAATTAAGGAGGGAAAGTATTGAAAGAAAGTTTAGCTCGTCTAACGGAGAAGAGAACTTCAAGGGGAAAGCTAATCCATGAGAGCTAGACAAGCGTCTGAAAGACGTTGTGAAGGCTGGGGACAACAAGAGTTTTTTAGCCGTGTCTGGGTTGATCTGTCAGATAGGTTCGCGTGAGTGTGGTTCAATGGAAAATGATGAAGATCGTCAAATGCTGGATGGCTGAACACAGTGCCAGAGCCTACCGAAATTCCGGCTTTTTCGCGCAGGGACCGCGAAGTTTGACGGATTGACTGGATGTATTTTCCGGAGGGAGGAAAGGGAGGCATAGTAGGTTGGCGTAAACAGAATCCGGAGGAATGGTAGCAATAGGATTCATGATCATGTGATGAGGGTACTATTTAAATTACCATTACTGCATCATCTTACTTTTCTTCATGCGGCCACACATAATTCCACGGCTTTTGATAAACGCTCAGAAATCGCGGCTACATTCATCTTCTAATGATATTCTAGGTAAGTAGCGCTATCCTGTCCTTTTCATCTTTTGCCAAATTTACCAGATGTCCGTGCCCGTCTACTGCATGAGGTTAAGTCGGCTATGAAGGTCGGTCGTCTCAGTAACGAGCTCATAATGTTTTCTCATGAACAGCCTGGTTAGGCTAAAGATGCTATCGCGTCGACAACGCTACGTTCTGTTCTCTCTGAGGTATACGCAGCAGATAAATCAGCAAACGTGAAAGTATCATCTTCGACTATCGTATGTCACCGTGACGAACCAATTCTGAAAGTTGACTTCTCGGCAGGTGGGTGTCTTGCGCAAGGCCGTCGCTCAGAGGGTACGTCAACCCACACATTTTAAGATTGCGAATGCAGGTACAACTTGCGCCTAAGAATGAGGCTGCTGCCAAGTTTTCCAGTGTACACAGACAGGACCTTGCAGAGAAAGAATTGCAGGAAGCTTCGCTTTTGTCCAAATTTATCCCACCTTTACTTTCAGAGGCAGAAATAGACACCACGCTTCAAGCAATAATCAAAGCGCTTCCAAAAGACGTCAACAGCCGCAGCCTGCTTGGTTTTGTATTCAAAGAGTTCTATCAAAAGGTTGACAAGTCTCTAGTAGATGCCAACCTGGTAAAACGGCGAGTAGACAGCTTGGTAGTCAATAGGTGATTCCTTTTTATATTTACAGAGGTAGTAGTAGTACTGGAATATATTATATTCAAGTGTCATCAGCCGGAGAGCTGCTCGTTTCTGGCAAATTTGACACATGAGCACTCGAAGAGCCGCCACCATTGACGAGTCCGTTTTCACCGGATATTGGCAATTCTTCCTTACTCCCAAATTGTTTTCCGGACGGTGCTAAATGTATGCTACCCTCATTCTTAACGTGTGCCGAACGAGCAGGAGACTCTATAGGATTTGAGGTAGATGGGGGAAGAGCACTTCGCACTCGCATCAAATCATCGACGCAGCGGAAAATTGCCCCAGAAACACCTTCAAGAACTCTTAGGCGCTCGTCAATGGCTTCCCGGGTCAGTCGATCCATAACCGCGAGTTGTTCATCCGTGAGCGTCGGCGGAAGTGAGGAACCTGGAGTATGGCTTCTGCGTTGTGGAGGCTGTTGGGGAGCACGTGTAGATAATCTAGAAGGTCCAGCCAATCCGCGTGACACATGTACGTGTGGTTCACCTGTATATGCTGATGGGGTTTGTGGGTGAGCTGGGATTGTTACATTCGTAATAGCACTATAGTCATAGAGAGGGACAAGCCGAGGAGCATTTCCAGTCATCTGGTTTGAAGTTGTATCATTCGCTGCTGTGGGAGTTCGCGAGTTCTCCCCTGCAGGCGTTCCACTGTGAACTGAAGGGATGTGCTGCGAGGCTGTAGTTTCCGATGACCTTGAGGCGTAGCCGCTGGTGTTACTCATACGTCGTAGTGCAGCTGAAGCAGCCTCTTCACGCGGTGTTGTCGATGGCGTAGCATTATGATTCGGCGTTGTTGGAGCTACCCGAGGGATTGTAGCGTTTTCGGGTTGACTGTTGACATTTTGGGTCTGAGGCGTTAGATTTGCCAATTGTGGGTCCTGCGGTGGAACAGGGTGTAATGGCCATTGCTGCCATGCGCCTCCGGGTCCGTGAAACCCTCGTAATTGGGGGGGGGGCTGCAATGGCTGGGCGGATGGCTGTTCATTTTGTTGTTGATTTCTGGGCATCTGATATTGAATGTGATACTGTACTACAACTCCTTGGGGTAACTGTACGGCCAAATTTCCAGGGTCCTGTGGTGCATTGATCTGAGCTGGTGGAATTTGCGCAGCCGGCTGACCAGGAATAATGGGTGGAGGGCCAAATAATCGCCCGACCAAACCAAAAGGGTTTCCTAGTGGGTTATTGGCACGGCCGTTGTCCTGATTTTGGACAAGTTCATTTGGGTCGTTAGCTGGCGGGGGTTCACCCTGGGCGGGAACTGCACCAGGTGCTGCAGTATCGCCGTTACGGGGCTCCGAGTCCAACACTGTTCGACGGCTATGTACATCATCAACACATGCAAGAAGGGTCATTTTTTTTTAAGTCGTACCAAGTTGGGCAGCTTTGCTGTCGTTCCAGCCATGAGCGTAGGCAGTGAAAATGGAATATGTGACCACAGGGAAGTTTTTTCGGAGTAGTATTTGGCCCATCAGAAGCATGCGTTTCGTCAGGTCGTTGAAGCTCGTTTAAAACCATATCCTCACGGCAAATGATACAGGTATGATCCGTCATCGCATCAAGTTCTTCTCTAGTTGCATTTGGATACCTTTGATCCATATTTCTGGTAGCCGACTGGTACCGATGAAGAGCACGAAGTCGTGTGATGAAGGATCGCGCGGTGATGTACACATCCCGGACGATGTTTAGAGGAAGACCGTAGAAAGTGATGATTATCGTGAAAAAGACCAAGTACGTTGTTAGTTTTAAGAAATCTGACAGGGGGGTCAGAATAACGTGTGTGAACAAGAAGTAGCTTATCGATTACCTGTCGCCAGCTCTATATAAAACACCCACATGCTTTTGCTTTCCCAAGGAGGTGCATTTTCACCTCCCCTACGGCCTGCGCGTCTCAACTCGTAGGCGGAAAGCAAATACTTAGAAATTGTGTTCAAGACGCTAGCCATAAGGATGCCGTACTGCGGAGATGGGTTCAACGAAAGCAATGGTAAATGCAGGTGTGATACATACTTCGCTAGCAAAGAGCACCATTCCTCCGACTCCATGTGCAATAGTATTCTCCACGGCAACGAGGAACATTAAGAAATCTGTCAACCATAATATAACAAAGAGGGTGACCATTCGAAAGTGGAACAGTGGAGGAGGTCCTGGGTAAGGTCTTTGATCCATCTGGTCATGTAGTAGTGAGAAACTGAAGAAAAGACGTTCTATATCTGAGCTCACCCATTCAATGCGATCACCGGCAAGCCAGTGAAAGGATTTGACGAAGAGCAGGAAGCCAAACATGACCGCGAAAGGTATGTCGAATTCATCACGAAAGATTGTGAAAGCGAGTAGAGATTCAGTGATGAAGAACCAAAGGCGGTCGTATAGGCGCTATAGAGCGAGAGTGAAATGAGGTTTGGGGAGCCTAGATAGCCAAGTACCTCGACCTCGTTTGCTCTTAGAGTACCAAAAAATATTTTTTGCACAACATGACCGCAGAGCAGGCTCAACAGAAAGCCAAAGTTGGCCAAAGCCTGGAGAGATACGTGAGTAAGACAACGGGCTGGCAGCATCTGGAACATACAAGAACGCTACGGTTACTCTTGGAAAGGGAGATGGCTAAAGAGTAAAAGTTGCTGTAGCTGCGCAAAGCATTGGTGATTGCAGCGGAGACAGCAAGAAAAGACAGAAGGGTATAGAGAAGAAGCCTGTGTGAGTTGAGGCTACTAATTAAAGTATGTGTTCTAGAGCGCAGGACATCGCTGAAAGGCGGCATTGAGGAGAGGAAAGTGCCAAAGCGATATTGAGCGCCTGAGCGCCGAGCCCAACGCATACGTGTCGATCATATGACAGGGATCACGAGCGCTAGCGCTTAAAATTTTAAACTTAGGCGCTGCGCGATCCGAAAGAAAACTTTTGAGGAATTTCTTGGGGTTACTGTGCTCGAAGAATCTGGGATACAGCCTAGGATAGGCGCTCAGATTTCCGCGATTTTGTACATAAAGTGCTAAAGCGCTGAATAACTCTGTCTGTCCCTCCCTGCCTCTTTGGTCAGTTATGGTTTTCACAGCTCATCCACATGTCTTCATGCTCATATAAAAAGGCTACAGTAGCGCTTTGATCAATGGCCGTGAAATCTGGTCCTCCAGATCCTCGTGCTAGCATTTCTACCAGTAAACAGACCCACGGACTGACGCCCCGTCTTTTGGCCGCGTCCATTTTATTGCTCTCCGCTGCATACTTTTTCTTCGACCATCGTTCCTCACAAGACGTGTCACGTTTATACGCTGTGTGCTCAGAAGAAGGCGAAAAGATCTACACAGTTGACGGGAATAACTCCCAAACACAATGTATCGTTGTGGAAGGAGCATTCATCGCTGACCGTGGCTCTCTTCGTATGTTCCACTCTGTTGTCGGGCGATCAAGGCTATCAACTTCCTTTCCTAGAGCACGTCACAAGCAGGTGGGACAAGTGGTCATTAGCCAAACTCATAACTCGGAGACCTTCCCTTGCGATCCATTATATCAGCCCCGGAGCTATCGTAGTTCCAGGTTTAAGCGGTCAGTTCCACTTGTATTGGAGAATTTTATAAAACGAATCATACGTTTGGCCATCAGATTCCCATGCTCACATTTTGGAATATGGTGCCGCTCAGCAACTGCCGTTGGAAGGGACCAAAACAATTCAAGGTGATAACTTCAACCGCTTCGGGTGTCATCAGTATCAACCATTCCTATGTAGATACCGTTTCCCGCGTACGCAACTTCATCCTCGCCAACCCTGACTTTCGGAACGACACATCCAAATTCATCATAGGTGGAGGTTGGGATCACACCGTTTGGCCGACCTCAGGATGGCCTACCTCTGTATTTTGATTTTTCTTCTTAGTCCGCTGGCAGATTGTTGTTATAAAACCTTTATTGATAGGCCCATCTCGAAGCCGATCCCGTGGTCCGTGGTCGTCCAGTCGTTTTACAGAGCAAAGACTGTCATGCTTTGTGGTTGTCATCAAAGGCAATGGAAGGGAGCATGCCTTTCCCTGAAGCTGTCGATGGGGGGATAATAGTTCGTGATGAGGAGGGAGTACCCACTGGTTCGTTTTTTAAAGGGATTTCTAGAACGCTTGTTTTGATAATTTTGTAAGGTGTCCTTTTGGACAACGCTCAGGAACTCGTAAAGCAGCCTGCATTAACAGAAAGCGATCTACTACGCCGCTTTCATGTCACCGTGCGGGATGCTCATGCCTTCGGTTTAACGTCAATACACGATGCTGGATTAGATCCCATCTCTTTGGCATTTTTCAAACGGTGACCAGTTTATACATAACATACCCAAGCTGACGTCATGTACTCATTTGAACCCAGCCAAGCTGAAATCGGCAGTTTACCAGTTAAAACACTTCCTTATATTGAAACTTCGCTTAAACTGACTAAATGGATGAATCCAGCTTCGCATCTATGGTATGACCTACTTTGACGAAAATAAGCCGTATTGGGGCAATACTACTCAACCTGTCATCGGCGCAGGGGACGGAAGACTCACTGCTCGAAGTGTTAAAATTTTTGCGGATGGTAAGACGGGCGCTCGCCACATGTTGTTGTACTTATGGCAGCGTAGGTGCGCTGAGGACAGGTGGAGCAGCTGTGGGTACCCTTTGCTTTTCTTGCACATCCCGCACTTAGGATTAAACTCAAGTTCTGTTAGTTATATGAGCCATATGCGGACAATCCTTCAACGACTGGATTCATGCGTTTAGAAACTAGCATTCTTTTCGATGTTATCCCAAAGTTTCTGAGAGATGGGTGGCAAGTAGTACGTCATGTGGTCATAACGAATTCCGGGTGATAATGAGCTTGCAGAATGTACACGCAATTGGCGACCGTGCCAATGGCATCGTTTTGGATGCTTTCGAAGCCTCCCTCAGGGATGCAAACGTTACCGCTCTAAGACCTCGACTAGAACATGCACAGATCATGACCGAAACAGACATGCGACGCTTAGGAAGACTTGGAGGCGAGTTTATCTATAACCATCAACTGACACTCAGCTCAGTAACAGGAATCAAGTCATTGCCAGTATTCAGCCGACTCATGTGTGAGTCCTTTCTACTTATGCACAGTGAAGATACTGAGGCAACAATAGAACCAGCGACATGTGGTATGCTCAAGATCGCTTGGTGAGTACATACTCATGGCTGAGTTTTGACTATATTCAATCTGCTACAGGGGCCTGAGCGTGTTAAAGGTCTATATGCCTTTCGATCCCTCATTGATTCCGGCGCCAGGATAGCGTTGGGCTCCGACTTTCCTGTTGAAACTATGAATCCCCTTGCCGGATTCTACGCTGCGGTTACCCGCGTCTCTCCTGCAGGTGAATCTCCACATGGGCCCAATGGCTGGTAACTTTCAAGTTTATACTCAGATGAGCTCCAGCTAAGGTCAAATTTTTGATAGGTTCCCGGAGCAGCGTATTACTCGCCAGGAGGCTCTTCGTGGTACTTGCGTTTTCATCCTGGTGAAGACGTTTCCCTGATATCATTCTTCTTCCAGGTATGACAATAGATGCCGCATATGCGTCTTTTACAGAAAAAACGCTGGGTTCCTTAGAAATTGGAAAACGAGCGGACTATGTGGTGTTATCCAAAGATATATTGGCGGTTTCAGCGACTGAAATTCTGGAAACCAGAGTGCTTGTCACTGCTCTGGATGGCCAAGTGATCTACGAGGCTGTGAAATGACGCTTACGACAAATCGGAAACCCCAGTATAGCTTGTGGCCTTATTGGCTGTTTTGAAGCCTTCTGTTTCACCGTTAGCGTGTTTTTCCTACTTTTCTTCCGTCTTAGTATGGTGGTGGTATGGAGGAGGTAGTCATTCAGAAGCCGTTGACTGTTTGGCTGTTCCACCAGACCCTCATCTCATAACTCTATCTGATTAGTCTCGTCTATCTGCTACTAGGCTTTGACACATCTTTTCCTGTTTACTATTTATAGCTACTAGTTACATTGTGGGGCTCTGGGTAGTCGGGTCACCCGCCCAGGTCGACAACTCGATTCCGCTTAGCCTCCATCTATACCTTTAAGTCCGTATACATTTTCCAACCACTAAGTGTCTATACATCTAAGCTCAAGTCTAACGTAGAACTTTTTTGAAAAAGGTAAGTAATAACACCACCAGGAACATCGCGAGTGGTCAATGTGTTGTTGCTGGTTGATGTTCCTATAACCCCCCCGCATCGGGTTCCTGATTTTGTATTCGCATTGTCAGCGGATGATACCTCGTGGAAGTCGATAAGGTTTCGAAGGACATCATCATACACCTCGTCTCTTGCAGTAGCTCGTAAACAATTGATGTGTTTCCATTCGCCTAATGCAGCTAAATCAACCTTCTTCTTTTTCAGGTACTGCTTGCAAGTTGAGTAACTATCCCCATGTAGACTAAAAAAACTCACCGCCAAGTCCGTCAAATCAAGAGTCTCTGTTGTCAGATGACAAGCTTTTACAAAGCCTTGTTCTTGTTCTTGCTCAATAGTTGCGCAATCCTCCGAAAAGGAAACGTTCTCAGGTGCCTCTGTCAGTTCACAAGGACACTCGAGAAGATCATGGGTATTGCAAAGGGTATTGGGGTGGATTCTAAAGATGTCACGAAGCTGACGACGAGGTCAATTGCTATATAGTAGGGATATCGATCAAAATCACATACATCTTTCCTTGTGAAGGAGTCGCTTTTGGAATTCGCGGAACCCTTAGGAGTAACTAAATCAGTAGTGCGACTCCATAAGCACATTTATATCCCGTACGGGTTCCATTACAGCTGTGTTTTCTATTAGTGATATTCTTTCATTGTTAAAGTAACAAAATATTACAGCTAGTCAGCCCAAGCTTCGTCACTTGTCGTTGATATATCTTCTCTATTGAGCGGTCGCCGTTATCAGGTAGCTTTCACATGGGCAGGGAGCCTACCGTCTATTGTACCTGCAGTTAAAAACCTGTAAATGTAAACGGGATGCTTCTGTCCATCCCTGGTGATATGATCGGAAAAGAGAAGAGATTAATTATAAGTCATGTACCGATGACACCTTGCCATGGATTGAAGGTCATGACTGTCCATAAGATACATTAGATACGAAAATGAAGTGTAAGGACGTGCATGCCTGGGATTCCAATCTGAGTCTACGAGGCATAAGCGTGACGCGCCTAACTATACTTCAGATATCGGACGAACATGGAATAGATTGTAATACCAATTAAATTGATGCCAACCCCTCCTATGCAAAAAATTCCAACAAATCCACAAATGAGATATTTTCGTTATACGAACCTGCTTTGGAGCTCAGAAGAAAAACAACTGAAGGTGGAATATTAAATGTCGGGTAAGATTCAGCTGTATTCACTAATTCACTAACAGCTTTGTTTACGCGACGATCTGTTGAAAGTGTTCACGAATTCTTGTCGTTTGTTCGCAGGCGTTTTTCTATGGAAGACTTAGCGAATGCTGGGCAAATTAGATTGATAATCACCCATCCAGACGAAAATAGGAATAGTTATTTGCTCGACAAAATGCTTCTAGAATATTGAGAGTAGAAGTAAAGTGAGACACAAGAACGCATTTTTCTTCCGTAGTCTGAAGAGACATGGTGAAGAGATGATACAAGCATAATATGCTGATGACTTACAGAGCGGATAGTGTCAAGCAAATTTGAGATCGCAGTTAGTTTACCTGATAAAATATATGCCATAAGATGACGCTGTGAGGATGAGCGCCCATTACTCACCACTCAACGTTATGTCGTCAACGTGAGCATCCTCAGGGATTGAGCGTAACGCCTCGTCCACTCCAGCTTTGCGAAAACTGTCCCCCGCATCGATTTTTGCCTTGTCGGCAGTGGCCCTCATAAGGATTGGACTATTGCTGACTTTCGTGAGCATGCTAATCAGGGCTAAGGACTCCGCTGTTGAGCTTTGTACAATATCATCCAGTCTGTCTGGTTGTAAGAGTTTCGTGAAAATGGACAACTGAAGAGCGGTGGGAGTGACAAAAACGACATATTCATCTGAGTCATCCGGTTAGCTTGTGACATCAGCGAGGCGGAGTAGCACACGTTTGGGTGGTAAAATATTTTTCAATAAATTGGTATCTCGCCGCAGCACGAAACTCTTTGCAACGGCAAGCAACTAAGTGATACGTTTGAACCCCAGCGGTTAGATAAAAGGGACTAAGGCTGACCTGAGAAATCCGTGCATTACCAACCTCTACTTCTTTGGACGATGAGGCCGGCGCCCGAGCCTTGAGGATGGGAACCTCATACACTCTACGGAAAGTACTATAATCATCTGCATCATATTCCTTATTTCACATATGCAAGGGAGAATCAAGATATTCGTCAACAAACCAAGAAGTCCAGGATTGCAGAAATCCGCCTTCATGTTAATTAGTTTCACTGTGTGGACTGTGCGGATGGAAGGATTTGGACGGCTTACCATCGCATGAAACTCACTCAGGTTGTTCTGAATTGGAGTTCCAGAAAGAATGATTCGCCTGCGAGTCCGTAACGACGCAAACATTAGTGTCGTTTTGTTAGCAGATTTGAGCCTATGTCCTGTTACGGATATCAATCGTTTAGGGCCTCAATGAATGTTATAAGTCTTACGAACCTTCGTCGCATATGATAAGTCCTATTGGAGGGCTTATAGTAGCTCTTATATTAGTCTAACTGTATGCACAAGCGAGCTGAACTTACACCATCAAGGCTAGCTCTTCGCTAACATGTCCTATTAATTTATGCAGGATGGTCCATTGTTGGAAATACGCACATAACGGTCCGAAGGCGTTCATAGCCAATTATCAGCACCTGCTGCTTTTTTCTTTGTAGGTAAACCAATCAGGCAAGGAATGAGCACTAGATGGCCACATGTGACGAACGTATGCATAAATGCGGGAATATTTTTGTTATCTTTATCGCAGGTTACAATACCCACGCGGTCTCTTCCAAGCCACTTGTGGAACTCTCCTTTCCAGTTCTCGAGTTTTTTTGCTTAGCACTAAAAAGTAGAGTAAATAAAATATGCTCACATTAACCAATGAAACAGGGCAGACGATGAGAACTTTCTCGACTGCGGGTGTGGGTGCAGCGTATGGGTTTTGCTCTGGAGACGGCGTTCGTTAGGTAAGATAATACAACACAAAGACCAGAATACTTGCTAACAAGTGTCCAGACAAGAACAATTGTCTGGAAGTCACATCAACTGTGCACATGCTGTAGGCGGAAAGTAAAACCACTGATTTACCTGGAGCGTTTTGCCAAGTCCCCTATAAAATTTTATGAAATTTTATTCGAGAGATGCTAAGAAAGTTAAACTAGACTGACATCTCATCAGCAAGGATACACCCTTGGCCTTCATGCCTCCTCAAGCCCATAACACACTCATACATAAACTTCACGCCTATTCCAAAGTTCAGCAAGAAAATTAAAAGATTCAATAGAGGAAACCCCACCCTCTATCTGATGAGGTCTCAAAAAGCGAGAGATAACAGGATCAAGAACAACGGGGACAACAGGCAAGTTCCTAGCTGGTATTGGATATACAAGGTATGCATCATTACTGCACCTACTTTTTATTAAACTTTTTTATATGTTCGGTTGTTGGAACCTTCATGACAATGGCATTCTCAGCATTTGGGTCATGCCTTGGGTGGTCCAAGTAAACATTCCGCAAAATGAACATGGGGCCACTTACCGTGGCTTGGTTTGCCCTTTCCCGAGTTTACCATAGAAGGAAGTCGGCGCGACAGAGTTAATAATTATTGACAGTCGACCGTCGTTGATACATTCTTGTGTGATGTCTTTAGTGTTGTCGATCTTGCTGTCGAGTTCTACTTCTTTATTACCAATCAACATGCGGCGCCCAGAAATGAGCTGTTCTCCTTTCCAAGGGATGGATCCCATGCTAAAATGTTGTAGATAAACGATGCGTCAACAAGAAAAAAAAAGAAAAAAAATACAATTTACCCTCCTCAGACGTCATTACAATTTTCCCTTTTTTGTATGAGATAGATGCATCCCCGTCCCACATTTGATGTTTTTTGTGTTGTGGCTTGCGCCTACATAGATACACGTTATACCAGCAACTAACGTAATTAAACAACCATCACTTACCAGCGGACTGTCCAAGAGAATTCCACTCCTTCTTGGATTGGAACCACGTTCTTAGCAGCATCAACCGATTGCAAGGATGTGTCATGGTTATTTGAGTCGAATTCATTGCTATGTGGCACTGACGTCCTGGAGAAACGAGCCTTCGGAGGGATGAACCGACTTGATAAGCCGCCTTTATCTGCCATAGATGATTCATCCGGTGAAGAACCAAAAGCTTTCCCTGATAAGTATTCATCTCTTGTCAGACGCCGGTCGAGTTCCAGATCCTTGTTGGATACTGAGAATGCTCTGCCTTCGAGAAGAGGCCATTCGGCCTTTCCAACGGCAATTCTAAAGAGTAGTTAAGGCTTTAAAAAATGTTTTTATTGTACAACAGATACAGTACTTTTTACCATCTGCATCATACAATGTAGCCTTGCTGGGATCGGCAACGAGGATAGCATCGCCATCCCATGTTTTATGTTTTCTCGTCTGATGGTTCCTCCTGCGGTATTCAATGGAAAAAACAAGCATTGTATGAAGTGGACGACTTGCCATTGAACCATCCAGTACTCCTCCCCAGCATTGGGACTAGAAGATGAATGATTAACTTCCAAAGCAGGTTTCTTCCTGCTCTGATCGTCTACATCATCTGTCTTGCGCTTGATCATATTAGGTTGTCGAAAGTTAGGCATTGACACGGTGGTAATGGTTTGAAGTAGTGTGACAACTCGGCGGAAATGGTGAAATGTGGATTTCACCGTTACGCGTTGTGCGTGATGTGACGGAGTCGCGTTTGATTGCACCTGACTAGCCCACAAGTCAAGCGGCCTTGAAGTCACCCTAAGACCATGCTAAGACCCAGCTACTTACGTAGCGGGAATAATGATGAAGAGGATGATTTTCGCATCCAGTGCGCATGCACAGAGACATCTGCTGGAATATGGCCCTCAAGGCCATCCTTTTTGTTAGTCAAATAACTACATGCCCAACTTTTTGTGTCGAAGGTCATTTGGACATGGCCCATGGGCCCTCTAGTTTACAATAGCCTAGATAATTCTTCTGCACCCCTCGCTCGTTTGTACCCTTATAACTACTCGCCTATCCCTTTTGCTGCTGCAAACAGAATTTCAACAATATCAAGTATTATGTACTGTATATATACTTCCATCGAAAATACGCATTACGGAGATATGTCTTCAATATTCCATTTTGCAAGAATGTTGACCGAATAGTTGTCATGGTCTTGAGCTATGAAGCGATGCATGGATGCCCATGCAATCATCACAGCGTTGTCTATGGCCATGTTAATATAATGAAGGTGATCTAAGAGTCAGCTACCTGTGCATAATGAGGCAGGCGGAAAAGTTAGAGAAACACGCGGAGAGTTTGCCTTACATAGCGTTGCATATAACCTGGAACAGAAGAGAAGAAAGGTTAACTCTGAGGTGACTCAATATATCTAACCTCTCACCGCTCTCGAAGGAAACTGTTACTGGCAACGCCTCCGCTAATAACAATATCATGCACCGCGTTGTTGGTTTTAGAACACCAATCAAGTGCAAGAATGAGTTTTTCCTCTAGTTGAGCAACAGCTGCGACCTGAAAGCTACGACCTAGCGCAAGTCTGGTCGGTATATCTAGGTGCTGCAAACCTCCTTTGAGGGCAACATAGCGCTCGACGTGAGAATGCAGACATGAATATGAGAATGCTAGTTGACCCTTGAAAGGTAAAGGGCATGAGGGGACAAGCGATATTTCTGCGTCAAAAGGTTGTGCGCAAAATTGCTCCAACGCAGCGCCAGGGCCTAATGTTGTCCATGGTACACCTAGTAATCTAGATACCTTGTCAAATGCACGACCAATGCTTTCGTCCGACGTGGTGGCAAGGATCTGGAAGGAGCTAAGAGACCTTGCAAGCAGAAGCATTGTATGTCCACCGGAGACGAGGAGCGTTAGAAAAGGAAACCTGGGGATGTGCGGCCAAGACGTGAGTAGAGGGGTGAGTGCATGTGCTTGCTGGATGTTATTGGTTAGCATAGGCAGGATGAAAGGCTCAAAGTCGCACCATATGATGTACACCAACAATTGGGAGGTCAAGGGCGGCCGCAAGGCTCTTAGCAGCATTCGATCCGACACTCAAACACCCACCAATGCCTAGCGAGTTGTCAGGACTAGGAACTTGGAGTACAACAGGGATAGCAGGTACCTGGTCCACGGGTGAATGCAATGCCATGGACGTCCTTTCTAATGTCAAGGTTTGCTTCACGCAAGGCCCTCCTTACGGCTATGGGCTGTATGATCTTGAATAAGCTAAGGGCATGGAGAATTTTACGTGCAACATGCCATGTAACGCTGATGGGCCTGAATAGCGACAAAGGGGTGTATTCCACCATAACCCTCATGGCTTAATGCTGTAAGCTGCTATGCTATGGAAAGACAAAAGACGATGGTTGACTTACAGCTCGTTTTGTTTTATGACTACGTTTGAGAGAATTTGTCGAGAGGAAGTAACAATGGCAGCGCAAGTATCGTCCGCCGACGACTCCAGTGCAAGAACGGTGAATGTTCGGGTAAGAGTTGGGTAGTTCGCGAAAGATCCGCATCGTCGTAAGAGCATCAAGCTGTGCCGTGCCATCTTCTTCATCAAATGTCATGAACTCGTCCTCAAGCATAACAAATGTACCAAAATCTCACTCTTCTCCATCCAAGGTATCATCAGCTGTATTTGCGTTTAAAGTCTAAATCTTTTCATATCATTTTTAGGCGTCTTATGGACGTACATATGACTCAAAGCTCGTTTCTCGCGAGATGCACCGTCTTGGTGGCCTTGCCCATTCAGCTCTCGCTCCCCCGATAATGACTGCACCCTCCTCTACCTCACTTACTTTACCTGCAACTGGTGCCCCCGTTAGCATGGCATCAACACCTTCCTCGGACCCTTGGGGCGCACTCCATGTCCATGTCCTGCCACTTTTTAATGGCGAACCTTTACGGATACCAATGTACGTCTTCAGGCTTAGTACCTCTGTCAGCCCTGCCTTTATCGTCTCAGAGAGGACCTGAACATCCTTGTGAAGCGACACATCCAATCCGTAGTTACATCCTCCCCTTCGAAAGCTCTCACAACTTTAGAAAACGATGCATCAGAGTTAATTGCATCAGGAATGGTTACTTTAAATGCCAAGCTGGTAGGAATTGATGATGAGAAATTGGTGGCTCGAGTTGTAGAAATCTGGGGCTTTTTCTGGGATCAGGTGCTAACATATGTAGAAGGGGTAAGCCGCATCTGGTGTGGCATCGGCTCCTTGTCACCACTTGCGTAGGTTCTCCTGCCTTTGCAAACGGATGCCCTTCTATCGTCTCTCTACCGTACTCCAAAATCTCATCATCGAGCAACGTCACCCGGGCGACAGGGTACTAAAGGCTCTGTATCGTCATCTTTAAGTAGTTCCACGTCAACATCTCACATCGATGTACGCAGTGTTGCTTTGCGGTCGTTCCGCGACAAGGTCATCCTTCCCCTCTCACAGCGGCTGTATGTGCGGTTATCTGCGCCGAATAGACAAGACAATTTTCAAGAAACCTCAACATACCAACAGCCTCGATTACAGCAAATGTAAGAATCCAGTTTTTTTTTTTTTTTTCAGATTTGCGAATTTCACTCACAGTCCCTCAAGGCTCCTAGTGCTAACGTCTCAACGGCGACCACGACCTGTTGCATTCTCACTTACCACACCTTCGCCTGCGCCTACACCCGGTGAACAGGCTATCACCGATCTCTTGCACATTGTACGCAGCCCACGACCACGATACGACCCTAGAACACAAGCTATCAAAAAGTTCGTTCAAATGAGCCCATTGACACGTACACCTAGCTTTCTCTCTGGTGGCCTACCGCGGGATAGGCGGGGGCGAATTGCACAGAAGCCCGGCAGGGAAGCACCACAACCGTTAGGCTTCGGCAGTCCCACTGGCGACGACGTTCTATACGGCGACGCGACACCGCGCCTGGGAACGGTTACGCAAATAGCAGACCTGGAAAGGGAGCGGGAACGCGAGTTTTTGGAGGCCCTTAGAAGTCCTGATCTAGATACTTCGACTGGAAGGGTTAGTGTGGGTGGATGGGGATTAGGTGTTGGACATGAAGACGTTAATAATGAAGAGGAGGAGGATGATGTGGGGTAATGAAACACGGCTGGGTGCACTTCCGCTCTTACAGTTAGGATGATTGGCGCTGTAGGCCATCGTTTATTCCATCTTCAGCAGTAGAACAGAATCGCTATCGTGTTATCAGTCACAATCTATTCATATGATAAGTAGGAGCATGATGTTTTGCGCGCAACATAATCAAGTAGCTTCATCCCGGTTGTATAGTTCCAGTTTGGTAAGCAGAGAGTCAATCCTGCTTTCAAGACCAGCTATGTTGCCTCGCACGACACTGTGGTTCTCCTCTAAACTGGTCTCGACCGTCTTCACTGCCGTTTCTAGCTCGTTAAGCGCATCATATGTATGTTGTTGCCTAGTTTCGAGGCTCTGGATCCCTTCTTGAAATTCGGAGGCGGATGTATGCAACGCAGCGAGGGTACGAAGGCGTGTAAGTATGTGAGGAATGTTGGTAAGGGACGGCACAACACGAGAGAGAAGGGGTAGTATTTGTTCCTGTAACTGTGACGATTGGGGTGAGTTGCCTGGCTGAGAAGGATGTCGGCGATGCGAATAATGCTGGTTTGAGGCACGCTCCCAGTCGGAGAGTAAAAGCTTGAGACGACGGGTTATGGAATCTATGTGGCGTGGTTGGGTAAAGAGAGTTAGCTGGGCATTCAGTTTAGAAATCAAAGGCAATAATGGAGGCGGTAGAGGTGAAGTCTAGCCATGATTGAGCGATCGACCTTGTAAGTAGAACAGGGAGATGTACCTCGTTCAATGCTACGGTTGACGAGCCAACCAGCTTCTCAACTTGTGCGATACGCTGATCCATCTCCACAATGGTGCTTGCTATAAGCTTTCCAGCGGTACGGTCGCCTCCCTCCTGCTCTGAAATCTTTCTGTCTTCTTGGGATACTTTTGCGTGTTCTGTACTTAATTCAGCAGCCCCACCAAGAAGGACGCCAATCAACTTGGCTCTTCCTTCCCTCCTTTTGCGTATTTTATCGACTCTTTTCCTGACATCGACCAATCCGCGGATTAATTCACCAGGGTCGACATTGTCCACTTCCCTTTCTTTCACAAGGCGTGGATTCGAAGGGTCTGCAAGCTCCATTTCTAGCGCGCCCAACTCCTCTTGCAAGGCTTTTAATCTCTGTGAAAGTGGTAAAGAGCGTGCATTTGGCAACGAGTCTTCGGTAGGAGAAGGGGGATACCCATAGTACGTTCGCAGATGATCTGGAGCCCAGCTGTGTTTAATCACTCCATTCAAGCGGCCAGTCAACACGTACGAGACTTTAACTTTGCTTTCCTGAATCTCTGGCTGGCCAGTTCTGGGTCAATCAAGCTGCTGGAATCAATTTCATCTTTTGTCGGGGCATCGCTTCTAGCTTTTGCTGGACTTCGCTGGTGGGACGGAACATCATCGTCACTATCATCCTCCTTCTATAGAGCAAAGAACTATAAACTGGCGTGCAGGAGTAAGGGCCGCGTGTGACTGACGTTGGTACGAAAAGAGGGGAACACGTCCTCTGTCTCGTAAATGTCTGGTGCTGTGTCCTGTGTGAATTAGAGAAGAGATTAGAGTAGGGAGATGAATAAAAACAGGGCTTACAATGTCAGGCAAGTCTGCGTATTTGTTACTGCTCATGATGCTTACTTACTTACTATGAGTGTTTTTTGTTAA
>CEMU01569329.1:63370-101669 GCA_900068965.1 Calocybe gambosa
AAAAAGTTTCGTCACCTGAGCGATTCGAACACTCGCGGTCAAAGACCAACCGCTCGGCTAATTCAGGTTAGCAGGCGATCCCGTTAACCACTCCGGCAAAGTGACCTCATGGCCATCGCCTCTTTCGAAACTTGACCACCATGGATACTGAGAAACGGCCATTGCTCACGTCCAACCAACCTAAACGATACGTCCTGGTCATACATGGTGGCGCCGGTACTATATCCAAGCATGCCTTATCACAGGAAACACGAGCTGCCTACAAGTCGGCTTTAAGAACAGCTTTACAAGCAGTAGGTTGCACATCGCAGTTTCAGGCTCTTAACTACAGCATTTTCAAGGGATATCAAATATTACATGGCGGCGGAGAGGCTATGGACGCAGCTGTTGCAGCTGTAACGTCCATGGAAGGTACGTCATGTTCAATCTCCCCCCCATTCATTTAATTGATGCTGCTTCAGACAACCCACTCTTCAATGCCGGAAAAGGTGCCGTCTTTAACATCGAGGGAAAGGTAAAGAGCCTACTTTTCTACCGAGTGCAAAGTTCATAATTTCTGTACTATGGTCCAGAACGAATTAGAGGCATCGATCATGCTCTCCAAACCACCAGCCTCGCATCCTAGCCTACCTCCCAATCGCCATGGACTCGGTCTAACTCTTCTCACGTGCGCTCGAAACCCCTCTCAGCTTGTTCGTGCCCTCTTTTTAGACCCTGAAAAGGCACCCCATACTTTTCTCTCTGGGGCTACAGCAGAATCTATCGGTGCACTCCTCGGATGTGAACTGGTTGATCCCTCCTACTTCTTCACCGAACGCCGATGGAGGGAACACCGACGTGGATTAAACCTTCCCGAAGAACCACTGCCGGACCACATCCGCTTAACAGACGAGATACCCTATCTTGAATCGCTACCCAAGGGAACAGTCGGCGCTGTGGCCCTCGATATTCAAGGCTGCATTGCAGTCGTCACTTCTACGGGCGGCCGGACTAACAAACTCGTTGGACGCATCGGGGACACCCCCTCTATGGGATCCGGGTTTTGGGCTGGAACATGGCCTCCACCTACACGTAGCTGGATACAGAAGGTGTTGAGGAGGGTGTGTAGGATGAAGGACAAGCCCCGCGCACTTGGAGTCTCTGGCACTGGAGACGGCGACGTAAAATTTATTCTGGCTTGGAGGCGTAAAGAGCTGAACAAAGTGATCACAGTACTTCATCAGACTCGCAACGGCTGCCACCATCGCCAGACGTGTCCAATACCTCCACGAGCCATTGGAAAAAGCTGCAAAGCACGCCGTTGATGACCTCGCTCAGGAAGGAGGGATTGGTGGCGTTGTAGCGGTTGATGACCGAGGAAACGGTAAATAAAGCTCTTACACTGGAATTCTAGTACTAACATAGTCCTCGCAGTTGCAATGCCACTAAACTGTCCTGGCATGTATCGCGGTGTTATTAAAGAAGATGGGCTACCAAAGACAGCAATTTTTGACGATGATGAGCTTGATTGAGAGGCCTGTTTGCTCACAAGCCGAATTTCTACGTCTCAGATTGCACAGTTCTAATATGACCACAAAATTTGAGTTTGGCTAAAGGATGAGATTGTGGCATATCAGGTTAATAATCGGATTTAAAAGCGTATGCAGCCAATTATTACATGATACCTCCCATGCCTGCACCTTGCAATCTACGATACTTCGCAGAAAATGTTAAACCCAAGCGACTTTTTTGATCTCAAAAACATCGCAAACGTGATTGGAAAACCTAGCGTCATAGCCATGCAGCTTTGTGACATTAATAAAAATAAGACAATCCTCTGGAGTACAGCTCGTATCACGCCCACGCGATTTTTATTGTTATTCTTCCGAATTGACCGACTTGGAGAGCGCCCTTCGTAGACGTTGCCGTAGAGGACTATCGTCATCAGTACGAGTCGTTAGCGTGCCCATGGCGTAAACGCGTTCATCGGACGATGGTGATCGCCCTTCAGGAAATTCCATCCCAAGCGGACCGTCCTCAACTAGTTCCACAACCTCGCTCAGTACAGCGACACGCGTCCAACGACGAAAACGGGTGTACTAAAGATATATCATATCGTTTAACACATGACCCAGCGCGAAGTTGAGAATAGGATAGAATGACCTTGCCAATGCCTCCCTTGCTGCTCAATCCTTCCCATTTATTGTCGCCGTACACCCACCCGTCACCATCCGTCCTGAGTTGATCCTCTTCCTCATCGTAACCGTCTTCGTAAGTATCGGTATTACTTTGCATGTCCATACCTCCCCCTCCGACGATGCTAGACTCTCGCATCTTGGCTGTCGCCTTCAAAAGTCTACTACCCGCCGTCTTGGACCCCCCGCCTAGATTTTGGGAGTCCTCGGGTACTGGCCTTTCGACACGACAACGTCCTACGCCTTCACGTTGTACAATGACCTTCCATTCCTGTTCCCCCCAACCCCAGGATGCGCTACGTTTGACGCGCCTACCCATACTATTTTTGAGATAGACGGAGGTCGGAAGTGGAAGGGTGAATGCATTAGGAGGCGACACAGGCTGAAGCACAGGTTCAGGTATACACCATGACGGGCGCTCGTTAGGTAAGAGGGCAGCAGTCCAGTCTAATCCCATCCACCACCGCTGGTTTTCATAGATCGTAAACAGAAAACGGAAGGAGGGGACCGATATCGGGCTGGTGGGAGTGGGGTGGCAGGAAAGCACAATGGGAGGAAGTGGACTGCGGGTGATCCGGGACAGAGGGTACTGAAGCGACCAGCGGAGCCATGCGCTGCGGGAAAGAGCGGAGATGATGATGCCAACAAACGGTGCACGAGCAACGAGCAAGATTGTACCAAGAATACCAAGGAGAATACGAAGCGGGACGAGATGAGTGGTAAGAAGGTAAGGGAGGTAAAATACTGCTAGAATGCGCAGAAGGGTTCTTTGGAGGGGAGCAACGGGTTTAGATGGTAGCAAACCGCGAATTGTCATCATGTCTGTAACAGTACTCTGTAGCGTCTTCTCCGTAGTTGGCGGAATCAATTGTTGTCGTGCTAGGCTACCTGATAATGTTACTACAAGCAGCGCGACGACGAACGGTAGCAGATAACGCAGCGTAAACTCTGCAAGTAGACAGATAGCCCACCAAACGACGATGACAAGGCCAGCGTCGTACCAGGATCGTTTCCAGTTGAGAACTTGCAGTGCATAACGAGCCACAGAAATGAGTGGAGCACATTGAATGAGGATAGCCGTCACTGGGTGTGGGACGGTGTTGGCAAAATCGATGAGGACAACAGTGTACTCGGAAGACATGCTGCGCCATTTATTTACTGTAACACGCACACACACACACACATGAAATATTACCACCTCCTTGCTGCCACTATCGCCTCCCGGATACTTTACTACCTCGTCCTCATCGCTGCCACCAGCCTTCTACCAGTGTTCGATGCCTCCTCATTCCTAATTCCCAATCAGCCAAAATGGACAAGGCCTTTGATGCGTTGGGACAGTCTACATTTCAAAGCCATCGCTGACGCTGGCTATCTGTACGAGAACCAGTGGGCCTTTTTCCCTGGAACCCCCCTGCTGTTGCGCTCAGCACGATTTGGCACAAACAGCCCTTTCCTGTGGTTCTTCATCCACCTGATAATTGCTTCCGAGTCGACCAGTACGCTTCACCAACTCACCAGACATCATTTTCCTGGCCAACCAAACTTTGCTGACCTTGTCGGGCTGCTGTCCCTGCTACCTAGCAGCCCTGTGACACTCTATTTTGCGCCCTATGCAGAACCTTTTTTCACCTTTCTCTCATACAAAGGTATGATTCCGCACTGATTTCATGATGTAACCCTTGTGATTTCAGTCTCATACAGGGATGCTGTACTCGGCCAAACATTCCTGGCTAGTAGCAACAATTTGTTTTACTCTTGCGACCATGTTTCGCTCCAATGGAATACTACTTAGCGGATACCTATTGTGGGGTCTCGTTGTTCAGCCCCTCTGGAATCGCAGAAAGGTCCGTCCTGGATCATCCAGATGATAACCTCCTAATGTTCCTCAAGGTCCCCCTTTCTAGGCTGATGTATTCTGTTTTGCTTGCTGGGTGTGTCATGTGTCCCCTCATACATCACAACCTCTCTGCCTACAAGCTGTTCTGTCTCGACTCTCAGTCTAAATCCACACCAGGTTGGTGTTTCAACGTCCCGCCATCGATCTACATGTATGTCCAGGCGAAATATTGGAATGTCGGATTTCTTCGTTATTGGGAGCTTGCCCAGGTCCCCAATTTTGTCGTAGCGATGCCACCACTCGCGTTACTGGCCAGCTTCTCTGCGTTGGACCTTGGGAAAATGTCCACCTATCATACTCATACAAGTCTTGGTCTGGACATTCGAATATCTACATTTACCATAACAGAAAGACCTCTCGACAAGAACCTTTCCATCGTCCCTTATCACATCCACACTCTTTTCATGTGTGCCACCTTTTTGTTCTTCTCCCACACTCAAATTGTGCTTCGACTCGCAGCAGCCCTACCTAGCCTGTATTGGGGTGCCGCTTGGCTGCTCTTACTTGACATCAAGGCCTCGAAGCTTTATGGTACCAGAACAAGTAGAAAGCTCTTTGGGAAAGTATGGATTTGGTGGAGCATACTGTGGGGTTTCGTCAGTTTAGGACTATGGGTTGTATTTTTACCCCCTGCTTAGATGGTCAGTACTGTCGTAAGTCCTATCCATCTACGATTGCAGGAGGACAACTCAACTGACATTCCCTCCAACTATATGACACCAAACTAGAAATATGAGAAGATATAGTTAAGTAAAACTCGATATTAATCACAATCATTGTTTATGGAGGGAGAAAATGAGATGCGCAACAGACATCAATAAGCAACAGATCCTCGCTTGGCTCTCAATAACGAATCCGTCGGTGTACGGGTATTGATTACTAACTAAGATGTAGAAGCTACCGACATAAGAGTTGAAGCACTCCGTGGGTTTGAAACGCTAGTGCCTGCTTGGAAGCTCGTTACAGCAGGTTCCGAGCCCGTTAACCCCAACGTTGGTCCGCTCGTCGAAGTTGGATCTGGTCCTTTCCCAGATGCACTGACCTCGACGAAACTGGATGTTGTATTGATCTGCTGCGCTTTCGCCTTCAGCTTGGATAGGCCAAGGACTAGGTTGTACGTTGTGGGCACGGCCATCTGCTCAAGCTTTAGCCATGGAATAAGATACCCGCCCTGTCCAACACGCAATGTCGTTGCAGCAGAAACATCAAGAATACCCAACGGGATGATATCAAGTGATGCTATCGCGCCTTGTGTCAAAAGGACATTAGGAACGTCGCCCGAGTTGACCGTTTGACCAGGAGGCACGATAAAGGATGTGAAGGGTTGGCCGAATTGGGCATATGTAAGACCATTCACACCCGCATCGGACTGTACAAATTCAATGACAAGATCGGCATCCAGTGGATTGCGGACCTGTGATATGGTTAGACGGAGAAAGCTGGTATGTTGAATACTTGCATCAAAGTTGATAGTGACGAGGTTGTTCACGAGAGTGTCCAAAGTGATAGCGACCTCAATATGAGTGATAAATGTAGGTTGATTGAGGCCTATAAATACATACGTCGCTTAAGATGACCCAACGGGATAGAAACATTCATTTACCGGTCAAACTGGTACTCAATTCAAGCTGAGCTAAACCCGGACCCAAGGACTGGAATGGGCTGCTGTTCCGGTCTCCATGGATAGTTAGATCCATTTTGTTTCCCGTTTGAATGAACTCGCTTAAAAACGCCTAAATCGAGAGCCTGATCAGAAAACATATACAATAATGCCTGGCAGGTTGTACGAACTTGAGCTAAGGTATCGTTAGCGCTGTCGGGCTGATAGTGGAACTCGGTAGCAATTTGGTTCTCTCCCGGTAAGAGATGGAAAGGCTGGAGCACATCATTCAATGATCAGACGCCATTAATAGGAGGTCAACACTTGCATTTATAACCGCGCGCCCAATCTTTCTTCCCTTGAAAATGACTGGCAGTGAAATATCGACAGTGTTCAAGGATACATTTGATGGATTGCTGAGAATAGTTGTAAGTGGTGATGTTATGAATTCACTACCGCCTGCGCCTGCACTTCCAGTCACAGATACGTTACTCAGTGACGCAGTGTGGCCAAAAGAGTCAATTCCTATTGAGAAGTATGTTGTGAGGGAGGAAAGACGTAGGAGTGTAGAGCTGCTCCTACCCATCAGCTTAGATGGCACGTTGAAAGATATCGCGGATATGGGAATGCTGCCAATACTTGTCTTTGCGGTAACGTCTGCCGAACCTTTAAGTATCAGCTCTAACTCCGCAGACAATGTTACCCTTGCAAAAAGGCGAGAAAACGCAGCCATATTAAGCGCTTTCAAGGGGACATCGTGGAACGAAATGACTAGGTCAGCTAGATTTCCCGTCGAAATGCCTCCTACCGAGGGAATTTTTGGTAAGTTAAGCTGTTGGCTCATCATCAGCCTCAGAGGAAAAATATCACCCAGGAAGAACGGCTTGCCTCAGCAACGTCTATACCATGAGACTCTAAAATGATGTTCTGCCCGGACTCGATGACTTGTAGCGAAAAGCCAAATGGGTTCTTATACGTCGCCAATGTAAATTCGGAGCTTGTGTGAGGCGCAAAAGATTCCTCTGGTCGATCTATGATAACGGCCAGATCGTTCAAGGTGATGGATTGTATTACCTATAGAAGCGTTCTCAGCTTGAACGCAGTTTGACGCAAATTGACTCGAAGCTACCTTGAACTCCTGGCCAGGAAGGACAACTTCAAGTGATAATGACTTAAATGCTGTGGTCAGCCACTGTACTGGCGCGTTTGTTCCAGTGGGCTGTACAGAATCTCCCCTCGTTACCAGCGTTTGGTTCTGTGCGCTCAGAAATTTAGAGAACAGAACACCAATGTTCCCCAAATCACCGTCACTTTGGGGTAAGATACGGCCAGAAAGGTGGCTTCGTGTCTGTGAGTTTGCGGCCAGAAAGAGATTATTCGCAGTCAAGGCTAATGAAACATCAATATCACGATGGGAAGAAGCTGATGCACTTACGGCCGAGCAGGGTGCCTTGAAAGAATGACAGGAATGTGACAGTGCCAAGGTCAATACCCAACTCTAATGGTCAACATCAGGAAAAAGCGGTGTCAGGCAATAATAGAGAATCATACGAGCCGATGAGGGTATAAATGCATCCGTTTCGATGTGAATACCCCCAGCCAAGTCATCAGATGGCAACCGAAAGTCATTGATAAAAACGCCAGGCAAGCCGTTGAAGGCCTTGAAGGTGATGATCTTTTCTAAAGCTACGTTGTCAAAAATTGTTCCCAGTGCAGTCAATCGAAGCTTCTGCGAAGAAATGGTCCAATCGAAGGTTGGGTTATGAAGCAAAAAGGTCGCAAACGAGGTGAATCTTTTGAAAATGTCAAGAAAAACACATCTTTTATGTGCGACTAGGGACTCACTGTTCAACTTGTGTAATGATCACTTTGGCCTTGACACGGTAATCAGGTACGCCCACATTGGCGGCAGCACAAACTAGTATGACGTTAGATGTCATAATATTTCAGACCAAGGATCAGAAGCACTTGGTGGCAGTATAATATTTGCAATGTGCTGCCCGCGCCATGTGATTCTACAGGTGGTTAATCTTCGATGGTATTATAAGATCGATCAATATCCAGACTCACGTTAAGGGCTCCGTAAAGTCAATCAAGGCATCTAATGGCCCAACGTTGGTAAGCGATCCTGCAAGGAAAATATCAAAGCCAATATTCGTTATATTCCTATATGCGATCAGCGAAAAAAAATGGGTATATCAAATAGACAAACGTGATGTTTGCTTCACTAAACACCAGTTTGGAACCATCCACGAGGTGCTGAGCCACAGGCGCAGCGACAGCTCCGATCAGGAAGAGTGAGGTTTTATCCGTCTGCGTAGATGAAGGTGAATTGATTGAATGTTGGGGGCCGTGTAACTTACAATTGCTGGAATACCATTTTGGTGCAATGACAAATCTGTTGCGACTGCGGAAACTTGAGAAAAACACGCCTATAAACAGGCTGAAGGCTTACAGTCATCTATTTTGACTGAAGTATCTACAGCCAGGTCAACTTTCAGACTGGCTAGTGAATTAAGAATAGCTCCAGTGGCATCGAATTGATGCCCGCTACCAAAAATTGCTCAAACACTTGCGAAGGAGCAAATAGAAGGCGTACCTGATACAAACAGGAGGGCGCGCATCAACAGAGGCTTCTACCTAGAAAAGATAAGAGAAAAGATAGCATCAAATCACAACGTTTGCGTACTGGGGGCCTATAGTCTGGATTGGCCAGCACAAAGTCAAACAGCTGCTCCAATGGGCCGAGATCTACCCCGTTCAGCTGCGACGCGATGGTCAAAAGCTGGATGATTGCAACAGGCTGAAGGTTAAAGTTAAATGGCAAGGTGGGCGACTGCACATTAGAATGCCCTGGTGCGTGTATGGGATTCGATGACACGTCGACGTTGTCGATCGTTCCAAGCGAAATACCATGGAAAGTAGCAACGACTCCGATTTTCAAGAGGTTGATACTAGCTGTGAAGGGATTAGCTAGTATGAAAGAAGTAGATGCTACCCCAGTTTTCACGATATCGACTGGAAACGCCAGAGAGGTGCTACTGATGAGTGTCTTGCGCAAGGCGGGAATACGGACGGGTGACAATCGGATCTGTGACAGCGCAGCCTTCAAGGAATTAATCGGTGTAGATCCTGGTGTTCCAAAGATGGTTGTATCCACGTCAATTCCTTGCAGAAAGCTTTGCAACAAATCTCGACCGGCTGGCAGTGCTGGTCCTTGTGGAGCGTAATGTACGTCTGAGTGATATCAGATGGAGATGTTAAGGCAACTTTGACTGGCCCACCAATGGAGTAATTTCCATTCCCTGGTTTGACGAGCAGGTTGTTCTATGCCGCGTTAGCCCCATTCAGGCTGTAATTCCGTAGACTCACGATATTGGCAGTTCCAATGGTTTGCCCTCTGGAGGAGCATACCGATTAGGGTTTGAGGCCATGATAGTATATACAACGTACCGAAATTGTAAAACGAATGAAACATCCCCAGTGCCTATAAGTTGTCAGGGGGAGCGACAGTATTACAGGCTGATTTAGCACACCAATTATGAGATTACTTTGAAACGGAATTAACGTATTGATACCAAACTTGGCATAGCACAAGCTCATAGCGTACCTTGGATTAAAGAGGCTACTGCCAACCGTGATCAACAAAAAGTCAGGAAAACCGTGGCTAACATCGACGCTGCTGACAACGACCGGTTTAGTGCTCAGGCCTTGTAAACCGTCAACAGGAGAGGCCACAGAAAACTTGATGCCCCGAAGTGATAGGAGTCCGACTGCAGTTTTGGCAACTGCATTCGCTGACCCAGTAAGTTGTAGAGTTTGCGTTCCTCCAATGGTTGTAGCAGCGACAAATCTATCAAATGTAGTGTGCTGACCTTCAAAAGCTGCGAAGGGCACACTATCAAAAGTAAGGTGAATGATGCGGTCCTGGACATCTGTGTGAGTTGGAGCCTTGGGAAGCACTAATCGAGCAAACGAAATCCCCTCGAACCCGACAATTAGTGTTTGTTCCAGTGATACTATGTCAACCGGAAATCTGAAAGGAAGCGTAAATGTAGCATCCGTTGACTGGCTACTTGTCGAAGGATTATATGGAGTTTGTTCAGTGAAAATTAGTCCAAGTTCGTTCAATTTTATGGATTTAATGATGTCCAAGGGTCCGCGATTGGGTAACGAGGTCGTAACATGAAGGGACTTTATACCCTCATTAAGCCATGATACCTTAGACAATTGGATGGGTATCAACATCAGAAATAGGCGGAGTTCGATATATTCACCTCTTGCGATCCTGCACTGGCACCACGTACTTCAACGTTGCTGTCTTTCCCGTGCAAGAAATTGTTGAAGATGTCGGATATCGTTGAAAGACCAGACGGCGAGGCTTGAGTAACCAAGTGACCTGAAAGAGAAAACTGAGATGTTGATCCAGGCAGGAGAGTCACTGGCCCAGTGCTCGTAACGGTAGCGATCAGGACGTCGTCAAAAAATGTATCGAATCCAATAGAACTAAGGGCTATTCCAACTTGCGATGGCTGGGTATTCAAATGCAGATCAGACAGAATCAATCTCTATGAGCATTACTCACGCTCATTGTAGCTACTTCGAGGGTCAGGTGGATACCCCCGGCGGGATCATTGGAGGGAAGGTCAAAAGTATTGATTTTCACGCCTCCTTTCAAGCCGTTAAATCCTTTTAATGTTACTTTCTTGTGCGAAAGCGAGATCCCAGTCACACTGATACCTAGTCTTAGTGTCACTGGTAGAATCGTACTCGTGACAAGTATGTACTAACCTAAGGCATTGACTAAAGCGTGTTTCAGTAAATAAGAGAAGAAGCATTAAGTTACAGTAAACGTTTGCCTGTAAGGTTGTCTCCAGAGATATCCCACTCAAAGGACTCTGCATTAAGCAATGTCTAGGGGAATAATAAGTGTAAGCATATAATGCGTAGAATATGGTCGGAATGACTTTAGTAAAATGCGTTAAATGGGCAACATCCGCCACCTCAAAAGATGACGTAGCGCTAATGGAGCCTCCGACATCTCCGACAATTTTGACATCGTTCATCTTTATGCGACCCAGAGCTTCATCGTCCCAGTTAACAATCAAGCCAGATGGAAATGATATAGTAGCATCAACTATAAGAGATAGTCAAGATGCAGCCATCTTTAGTAATACCTTACGCTCACATGGTCCTGCGTTTGCAATGTCGCCCTTTAATTCCGTCTCTTTGTTCTAATCAGCATTCTGTCTGCCTCAGGTTCATATGTCTCACCGAACAGCGTCTGTCTGGGCTCGGTTATAAGTACGCTCGAAATCCTATACGTTGTTGGCATTGATCATTTGCATAACCCCAAACGCTTACCCTAGCGAAGAGGAGCCGACGATCCTCTGAACAATTGGCTGTGCCAAGATGGGGAGGATCAGATTAAGGGTATCGTCTGTCACAGTGGGCACATTTGGCTGCGTATATTGCAAAACCGTTTTATAGTCGCCTATGAAATGATGAGATATAACAGAAAGTCTTGATATTGGATCACCTATTGTGACTTCCGCCCTCAGGTCCACGTCGGAGCGCAGCTGCTTAAAAGCAGCCTGGACAAATTCAGGGAGATTAAAGCCACTGCTACAGCTCAGCGCTAGATCGCGCATTTTGGTGAGAAAGGGGACATACCTAAACACATTAGCTCTACGCTTCAACTTGGGTGTATCCCCATCGACCGAGAGATATTCGATTCCACCGATTTCGACTATCAAATCCAAGGGTTCTACGTCCAAACCAGCTTCCACTGCAAGCGCACGGGTCAATGTGAAAAGCGCAGCAGGGTTGAAGTTTAATATTAAATCAAGAATCGGTGATTGGGTAGTTGACTTGGGGGATGATATAAACTTAGTATTTGTTTCAATGGTGCCTAAAGGGATACCAAATGATTTCACTGTTGACGAAATCCTGGTGATTTCTAACGATGTGCTGAAAGGATTTACAAGTGAAACAGTGACATGGCTGATGTTATTTTCTCGACCAGTCGAAGAAAGCACTGTACAGGTGCACGTGTAAACTCCACCTTCATAAAACTTTATTTCCTCACCTGTCAGTGCAGCGGTGTCAATCAAATTAGATTTCAATGCGGGGAGGATGACGTTGATATCCAGAGACTGGAAAGCTTCAGCTAGCGATGCTACTCTTGTGCTTCCGTTGAACCCGGCGATGGTTAGCTCAACATCTAATATATGTGCTCAGCAATACAGGCCCATAAAAACGTGGCTCTCGAACCTTTCTTTCCAACGAAATCGTTCAACGTTTGGAGACCCTGGGGACTGTCATTCGCCTTTCGCGAGAAGATTCAAATTTCAAATTGGTCAACACAACAAAATTTATACCTTAAAGTGAGAAGTAGCGAGGAGGGTATTGTTCCCCCTGGCAAGTGTTAAATTGGGCAGTTGAGCAGTGCCAAGTGGAACGCCGTCTCTAAACAGTTGCAAGGCTAAATGGAAGCATGGTTAGGAAGCCAGAGGTATTATCTGGATGGCACGTACATAAGTCTCCAACTGAGATACTGAGACTCGAGGGATTGAAGATAGATACTGTTGATTGTTATATTCGTTATATTCGGGCTATCGCAATAGCATATAAATCTACCATCGATACCAAGCTCGATACCCTCTTGATTCCCCCCTCGAACATCGACATTTGATATGGTGGTCAGTCCTTTCAAACCTTGCAGGCCTTCCAAAGTCGTTGATACATTGATTTTGATCGGATCGAGGGCTATTTTGCCAATGTTCGTATTTGCTACTGCGCGTGAATGTCCAACAAGACGGAAGTTAGCGTGAGCGAGATTGGTCAGATCGGCATCTACCCGCTTCGGGTGAGGAAGTGTTAGTAAAGTAAGAGAACGATTACCTACTGAATCTGGAAAAAGCTCGGTGCTGTGGATCCGGGCAGCTCAGATTTGTGTTAGAGATGGTGATGTTGATTATGCCCTCCGTGTCGGTAGGGCTGAGAACTGATATCGACGATCGCGAAGCTCCCAAAGGCTAGAAAACCGTAAGAGCAGGAAATATTCACAGCTTATGACAAGCCAGCTCACCGTTGAGAGTCCAGCGATGTCAGCACCCTCATTGTTTACTATATTTAACTCATTCCTAATCTGGTCGATAGTGAGGCCAAACCCAAACGGTAATTCTAAAGCAAATGCTTAAGACTGTGCCTTGTGCGAGTTTTATGGTGTGCAACATACCAAGTTGGGCGTGGACTGAGTTGCTCTCAGCACCAGGGCTCCAGGGCAGATTTTCGTTGAACCGAAGATCTAGGTCGTCAATGACGATGCTCCGTATTGGATCAATCGAGGTGAAGGGCTTGAACGGTACGTCCAACACAAGGGATTGAAGACCACGGCTCAACCATGATATTGTTGAGTTGTCGGCCTGTAGGGTAGATTGGCCAGTAGCGACAACGCGAGAGCTGTCACCATTTAAATAGTTGGTGAATAGCTGAGACAGTGCGGCCAAATCTTTTGTATCGCTTTTATGCTCGAGGATACCTTCCAGTGTAATGGAGTTTAACCCAGGCCTCTATCACAAGGCGTTTGCAACTGTGTTGATGGGGAGATGCTCAAACTCACTATGATGGTATCTTTGCTAGACCCTTTACCAAGTGAAGTGCTATTATAGACAAGTGCAAATATTACTGTTCCAAGGTTGAGCGAGAAGGGACTAGATGATTTTGTCGCTCATCGCGTGACTAATCAATGAAGAAACAGAATACCTTGGATTTGTCAACTCAGTTATTACTTTGAAGTCAATCCCACCGCCTGGATTGTCACTAGGGAGCTGCAAGTCCTTTAGGACGACATTCCCGTCAAAACTATTGAGGCCTGGAAAAGTGTCATCGAAGACTGGTACATTAAATGCAACGAGATGTTACCGTTCAAAGTAACCATTTTATTGAACGAGATTCCTTTGGACACAGGAAACTTGAGCGCTTGGACGCGGAGATTTGAACTTTGCAGATGCCATGTAAAGTTAGACGCGGTGATCAAGTGGCTCGAGAATCGACCGAAAGCAAACTCGTCGGTGATGGTGAAGTTCGCGGTTGTATTAAGCGAGGCTCTCTTGTGTTTAGCTGAGAGGGGTGTGAGGTTCATACGTCCGATAGGTGTTTGCCTTCCACCGTCCTCGATCCAATGAACATAAACGGGTTCCTGAAACTGTATATACGCGGATATTATTCCAGTATGAGTGACCTAGGAAAAGATCATTTGGTACCAGAAAGCGACAGCGTGTAAGGAATAGATACATTTCCTCGCAGTTCTAAAGAAAATCTGTAGGGCACAATCAGGGGCTGCACGGCAGGCAAGACGAATGCACCAACGTGTTGTTCTGTGGTTGGGATATGGTTGCAACTTCAATATCCAGCTGGCTTCGGTTCACTACCAATTGGACAATCGCTCGGACAACTGGGAACAACAAGATGAACAAAAGCGCGATGACCAAAGGGATGATTATGATCTGAGATATTATGAACCACCGTCTCTTGTATAACGGAACCCTCTGGGGCGGTGCCGTTGGATTTTGGTGTTCATTCTGTAGCATATTATTCGTAGCTTCAGAAGAAACGGCATTTAATGCAGTTGCAGAGCCTCTTTCTCCATTCCCGGGGTTTTGAAAGCTTGGAGAAGTAGCGGCATGACCTAGAGAGATGGATCAGCATCAATTGTCTTGGTATTGCTGGCTTACCCATCAGTGAAGCCCCAGAGTCAAGACTATGAGCACTTCCATGACCGGCCTCGCGAACACGGCTAACTGGATTGATAGGATGAATAGAATGAAGTTGTTCCATGAGCAGCAGCTCGGAAAGATTGCCAGGTTAACGAAAGCGAGTGTGCGCCTTAGTTTGTTATATCCATCAGCTATAAAAAGACCAGAGATTAGATCGGGAGGACAATAGACCATATGGGCGGGTTTGGAATCCACGGGTGTGAATGCAACAGGATCACAAGGTATAAAGATGTACTAACGCAAAACAGGTCTTCGAATGGCACCCGGTCAAGGGTGGTAGTCATAAAATCCACATCTAACTGCAGGAAAATTGTGTGCCGCATGAGGGTAGTCACATGTGGTCCATAGACTTTTGAGAGCTTTGCAAGGAGCTTTAGCGAAAAATAATAATCAAGGGAGTGGGGCTACACATTTTAGCAGTCTTTCATGTGATATCTAACCTTCCCACAAGAAGCTCATTCAGTCGGCTCTAGTTCCTGATGTTGTTTCTATATCGGCTGTTAGCACGAAACTGGAGATAGAACAAGTGACATAAAAAATATTGACAGCCTCACCCATGCCACCAATGCAACAGTACCCGAGCCAGGTGGGATGACCACATGTACCATTGTACATACCAGAGGAGGTAGAAAAATGATTGCCTTCCTGACAGAGTTGTATGCGATTGGGAGATTCTCTTGATGTGCATATCAATCATCGCATAGATTACTAATACGAATATATTTGAGTCGGAACTTTGCGTCTTTTCTAGCTAGAACTAAAAGGGATATCAAATTCTACAATTTGCTCTCCTCCACCACGTTCGATCTTTAGAAGCCGTTTAGCCACACAGCCATATAGTATCCGAGACGTGCTTGGAGCGGTAGCACTAGGACTGGTGTGGGCTTCGGCATTGGATGCAAGGATATCTTTCACTTTCCCTAAAGGTAGAGAGAAATGTGGGGGGCAAGCTAACAAGGAGACGAGTAGATGGGCTGTTAGTATTTGCTGAGATGTTGGCCTTGTAGAGTCTGCTGAAGACGTTGTGGCCGCGAGCGACGGAAAAGAAGATAATGTCTGTAAGCGCGTCCTGCCGTCTACTTCAGTAGAGTATAGGTGGTTTTGAACACACGTCATACATTATTTCTTCAGGCCCAGGATGCCAACCGTTAGAAACATCAGAAGAACGCCCAGGTATCAACGTATCGCCAACAGCAGCCCATATCCTCGTCTGACAAAATCGATTATTACTTAGCCTAGTATTTTTTTTGAGTTCATACCATTATGCTCTTCACTTTACTGTTCAATTGAATGTGCATTTGGCCGACATCAAGGGATTCCAGACGAGCGGGCGTGTCTGCTAACAACTCCTGCGGGGTGGTTCGTTGAAATTCCGAACTTGCCAGCGCCGAAGAGAAATTAACCTGCGATCTTCTAGGTGATGAAAATTGTACTTGCAAGTCATCTTGATTGCCTTGGATGGTTTCTAGAGATATCAAAGGGTCGTGGATAGTTTGATTGTCATCAGTGACTGGAAAGGTATCCCTAGCTGTTGTAGAGGTACAAGAGCTGGTGAAGGAAAGGGCAGATATGTCTCCTAGGTCGACTTTCTCATCTAGTAGATTGTCGGTGAACTGTAATGTTTTAGATCTAGAGGCTGAAGTATCTTTAGTACTACCGTCTCGTGGCATTGCGGTAGGGGATTGAAATGTCCAACCCGTAGAAGTCGGCATGACCTCTTTAGGCGGCAGATTGCCCTTAATGGTCATGGCATGTTTTTTCTGGAAGTAAAGTTTCACCAAGGGGTAGTGAAGATGTAGTAGGGCTACCTGCATTTTGATGCAAATGTTGTATGTGTTCTTGAAGCGCATTTATGCGTCGCTCTTCTTCATCAATAGAATGTTTCATCGACTGGCTGTCTGATAGTCGAGCCTAAATTAAGAAAGACATGACAGTTGAATAATATATTATGGCAACGAGTGAGCACGACACGCTGACTTGCTGCAATACCTGGTTGAGGGTTTCGATATTTTCACGTGCAGCAGCAGAAATCTCTAAAATCCCCAAAGCCTGGGAGTACGCTCGTGGCATGGGTCTAATAGTTTGGCTAAGGCAGTTGTGGAAAACATAACGCCCTGTGTATAGGACTCACTAGCGATCGATGCATTTGATGGCTGCTCGAGCATACACCTCCGGCTCTGTTTCCTTGAATTTATTGGTTGCTGCACGTCGTGATGATGTTAGTCGCAGTGGCGTTGCACCATCAAACTCGGCTCGGCCGATTTTTGGCTCAGCTGAAGACTGGAGGGAGAAGAGACCGAGTTCTGAAGAATCAATGTCGCGGATAAGGTCACCTAGGTGAGTGCTCAACACGGCGCGTGTGAAGGGCCCAGCGACTGGAGTATGTGTATATGTACCGATGGCACTGATTGCCCTTGTCGAGAGGGCCAAACGGTCAATCTGGTCGGAGAGCAGTGAAACCATGCTGTGACCGGTGTGACAACCAAATTTAAGACGACATCAATGTCACGTTTGCTAGTAGCCGCATAGCAAAGAGCCAAGCTAAACCTTTTACTGCCATTGACTCTGGATTTTTTCAGTCCCAGTTTTTTTTGTCCTTATCATCGGCGCCATTCTCTTTAACAACAACTTACATCTGGCCTTTTGAAGCGGCTTGGACTTGCCTACACATTTGATTCCAACTCATGTGGGAGCCTTTGCCGCTCATTGTATACGGCTATGCTATCCATCCATTAACACCTTCACGTCGTGAAGCAAGATTTTCAAATCGAAATAGACTATCTACTGTTACGAACAATTCAAACGAAGGTGACCCCATACATCGTGATGTGGTTTCGCTGGAGGTTGGTGACGAGGTCTACGCATTCGAGAAGTACACCCCAAGAAGTAAGGAACCAGTCGAAGGCATTTGGTATCGTGGGTATGTTTCAAAAAGTTGCTCATCGGTCTCAGATCTTATGTCAACAATTGCAGTTACGTTGTTTCCACTACACGCCGTCCGCCTGTAACATGGGCCCTACACGACCCTTCGTCCTCCGCTTCTGTTAAGGCCATTCCAGCCAAAGTCGAGGAACCGCAGCAGGTCTTTATCGGAATATTTCCGGCCTCTCATATATTCATTCGTGACGAACTTTCCGATGCGGAGGGACGACTACAGGCCCTAGCTTCAACCATTGGAGGCCCTGCCAACGGTGTAAACGGATATGGAGGTCTTCATACTCACAATAGCTTTATCTCTGACGCACTATCCATGCGGAAGGGTGGGTCAAGCGCTGGAATGGATCCGCTAAAAGAGGACGAAGATGTAGATCTTTACGCATCTCGAAAATCGTTCAGGCTCGGTCCCCCTCCCGATCAGGCTAATTCTTCCAGAGCCGGCTTGCCAGTGTACCCAGCAAGCTTGCGCTCGTCTTCACCTGCCGACTCGCAGTTGATGAAACCTTTACCCCCTCGCCCATCGCTCAAGTCTGGTGATGATACAGCTTCAGGTGCTACTCAGCCAATTATTGATGAAATTGCCTCTGCATTGCGCGAGTGGCATACCTTGATGTTTACGTATCTTGCACGGCGCGATTATAAGTTATTCCACGTTGTTAGAGGTCATATTGAAGCCTTGCATTTGGGCCGGCGACAACTCCTTGCACAGACTTTGAGCGCAGAGGAAACAATCAACATGCGTCGAGACTGTGTGAGACGACTAGTTAGCGGCAATCTGGTACAGGGTCTCGATGTGATTGTTAGACATCCGACTGGAGGCGGTCTTGTTAGCGTCGACGTCGAGGGAGATGTTGACTCCCGAAGCTGGATCAGTGCAGTCCGCATGTATGCCATGCAGACATCGCTCGCGTACTCAGCATTATCCTCCGATGAAGGCAAATCTTATGCTATGGGCGCAGGTATTGACTATGTTCCGACGGGTCCGTTGCCTACGCCCGCCCATTCCGCCTTCCCCGATGTACCAAATCATATCCGGACGCGCTCTCAGGGATGTCTTGGCCCTAACCAGGTACCTAAACCAGCAACAGCAAAATTTTATCATGTTTATCTCGATGTCCGTGCATTTGTCGCTTCGCCATGTGCTCCTGGTGAGATGGCCGAATTGTTTTTCTCGTTATATAAGAAACAAGGGACGCAGTTTGTCACCGAAGAGTTCTGCGCCATTCTTAACCACAATGGCGTTTTGGCTCGTAATCCGAATGGTCGCATACGCACCATTTTCACAGATTTAGCGCCATCTGATGTGATAGACCCCATATACCTCGTCTGCCGTATCGTACGAAATGGTGCTCTCAAACCTGGAAATCACGCGAGTTCTGGTGCTCCTCTGGACGGGGGGAGGAGAGCATCGGAGGCCTCGTCTCGTTTAGAGAACGGCACTAGCAGCGAAGATTTTGAGACCAAAGGCGTGCTCAACGACGCACCTTCACAATCCCGGCGCCCTTTTGGTTGTGCAATTTTGGAACTCACCCAATTGAGTAAGATGACAGCGGATAATTCTGATACCTCACCCCTTCGTGAGCACATCATGCCGATTTATGTTCCAACCAATGAAGTGTCTTTCTCGATGATCCACCAAAACATCATCAACAACAATGCGAAAGAATTTGACAAGTCCTCTCGGTGAGCCTGATACCTAACCTTGTCCACCTGCTTTGTCCTGATCGGTTCAAATCAGAGCAGATATGGTTGCTGTCTCTGTGAAAGTGTTTCGAGGCGACTCCGAGATAATCATCCGTGAAAACATGTCACTTTTACAAGACATCCCTCGTACTTTACGGCTTGGATTTCCCGACGTTGTCTTCCCAGGTGAAGTTCGTAACGAACTGTACATTAAACTCTGGTGTGGCGATTTCACTGGATCTCACAGCAGTACCCCTCGTTTAAGCGTTGTAAATCTGGCAAGGGGTCAAATGGGCACATCGTACAACAATGTCCAGGTGACCGTCGAAGTCAGGGACCACCAGGGCAACACCATAGAGAACGTTATCTCGCAAGGCAGCGGAGAGCCCTTTATGACAAGATTCCAATCCATGGTCTTTCAGCGTTGCAGCGAACCCACATATGGCGAACTTATCAAAATACAGCTCCCACTGGAAGGCAAGCCTCTGTGGCACTTATTCTTCACCTTCCGTAACCGTACAGGACGCGACCGCCCCAGTAATAAAGCTGGATCAGACGCCTCAGATCGTGCATTTGCATTTGCATTCCAACCTCTGTTTCCCGATAATAACGCCTTCGTCGAGGATGGAAGTCGCATGCTTATGATGTACCGAGCGGATAAACTATCCCAGGTCTCATGCGATGTCTATTTGGCTGGCCCGTGCTGGCTTCCCAGCGGGCAAAAGTTGGATCAGGTCCCTGTACCTCTCGAGCTACAACGTTTCGCGCCTCCGATGAGGGATACTTTGACGATTCGCACCTCACTTTGCTCGACGAGATTTACCCAAAACACTGTATTGTTACATCTGTTGAATTGGGAGAAATTGGGCGACAAGGAGCTTCTCCCGACAATTCTCTCGAAGTTCACATTCGTTGGAGAAGGTGAAATTGTTAAATTCCTCCGCGATATTTTCGACTCTTTGTTCGGAATCTTGGTTTCGCATCATAACCAGACTGGGGAAATGGATCATCTGGTATTTAACGCCTTGGTGACCGTGCTCGGCATTGTTCAAGATCGCCGTTTCAGCAACTTTCAGCCTGTCTTGGATGTTTACATCGACAAGCATTTTAATTGCGCGGCGGCCTCATCCCACCTAATCCAATCCATGAATCGGCTTCTTCTCAACCCAACGTCAACGGAAACAGCTTCACCTCTCCGTGCCGCACTAAAAGTATGGCACTATATCTTCAAATTCATTGCGCGATCGCGGGATCTACAGAAGGCGAAGGAAGTTGGGATGGGTGGTGATACAACTGTAGAACACCTTGACGCTACCTTCAAACGAGAGCTGCGATCTCACCTCTCTGAAGTCACTCGTATGATGTCGACATCGGCTCCTCCTTCAATCATAGGGACGCAGACAATAGCTTTACAGCACTTCACCTCCATTTTGCCAGAACTTGCCAAAATATTTCCCACTGTTGAGCTCGTGTCCGTCGCTACAACTTTTGCCAATGCTGTCACAGTTGGGAAGGGAAAGATTCTCATATGGAAGCTTATCATGTATCTACAGATCGTGAAAGGTTTCCTCTTCGATATTCCTCAATCTCGACCTCTGTTAGTTGAAGCGGTGGTCATCTGGATCAAACCTCATTTTGGTCGCTACGACGAATATGTTCACACACAGTCGAATGACAATGAAGCTGCTCGAGATGCTGCCCGAGTCAGCTGGTTGGAAAGCATTCGACTATGTGTCACAATAGTTGCTGTAATGCTGGATAAACTACAAGAAAACTTGGTGAATCCAGCCATTCGTGTTGATCGACTAGCTCTTCGAGCCGAGCAGGATAACGTGGAATATCTACTTTCTCTTCTACCTAGGTATGCCGATTGATATTGATTCTTGGCAGCGATGGCAATGATCACTTGTTAGACTTTTAGACTCGTACCGAGAGTTCCAGAATTCTGCTTCTCTCAAGGCTATGGAAAGGTCCCCAACAACATCAAAGACTCCTCTTCCTGTCACTTTCCCCGAGTCGTATCCGTTTTCTTTACTTGCTTATTTTCCTGATACGGTCCGGGGACCAAACAATACACCAGTGCCGGGGGATGGGAATGCGTTTTTCAATCCTGGCCTCGGGGAAACCGCCATTGTTTTCCTGGTCCTCATCCTTTCCTCGCCGACTAAGCATATCCTCGAATTCTTTGAGAATAGCCTAGAAATAGAGGGACGAGAGAGATTCGTCGCTCTCCTGTGCCGTTTTTTCAGCGTGGCCACCTCCATACTCGAAAACGATGCGTTCCCCAAATCATGGCTCAATGTCAATATTCTTGCACACAAAGTGCTGATTAAGATGATGTACCCTATTGCCACAATCATGGAAAAGGACTTTATCCCATCTCAAGACAATGAATCTCAATTTGATGCCAACCTTTGGAGAGACTGTCTGCAGATGCTCTTGAAACTTTTATCTTCCGATCAATTGGTGATAGAAGAGTTTAGTCCACAGGTAAGACCCTATGCTTCACGTTTGTCTGATTTTGCCCTTATACATTGGGTTCAGAGACGTAGGGCAGTATGGCGTCTCGCAGGTGATCTCAGAGGAGAGGGCGCTTCTATTCTGCTGAGTTTATGGCAAGCGTTAGGGTGGGCTGAACATATCACCACCAATGGTGATCCCCCAATCCGCTATGGAGTGCGTAACAACCACGACTAAGAAGAGATGACATCTAAAATAAGTCTAGGGTTATCAAACTTACCTTCACTCACTTGTTGGGCATGTGGTTAACTTGTGCTTAAGCCACCATGACCAACTACGGAATAATGCAGTTCAGATTCTATATAGTATGATCGTCTCTGAGCATCATCAATCCGAACACTTTGACGAAATTGAGAATGAACTTGTCACGCGTCTCGATTCGCTATTCATGTCGGATAGCAAGGGGGACGATATTTCTCGCGCCTTCTTTATCGGACAACTTCGCCACCTTTTCGAAACTTCCGACGTGGACGAACAGCTTCGAGAGCGCGTATCCAACTTCCTTGATTCTGTAGACCTCTTTCTCGAATTGTTGCTGAGCGTGCGGGCATTACCAGAAGGCGAAGAATTCGCTGACGATCGCGTAATCGCCACTGTATGTTTTTATGTCTCCTGTATCCTACTCCATTTGATACTTACCCCTTTTCGCGTAGCTAAGACTCATGAACTTCATCAGGAGAATTGGTCGGGACGAAATCTATATTAAATATGTTCATCAACTGGTCAATGTGAGATTCATCCTTAGAGTTAGAATGGCCATTATACTGAATTCTACTAGATGCATCTTCAGTCTCAGAACTATGTCGAAGCCGCTCTGACGTTAAAACTACATTCTGATTTGCACGAGTGGGATCTGAACTCATTTGTTGGATCTATGGAGGACCTTGGGCTTCCTCAACAATCTCAATTCCACCGAAAAGAGACCTTATGCCTACTGATCCTTGATTACCTTGGTACTGCTGCAACTGAACTTTAGGCGATGCTGTGCTAATCTTTCTTCAGGTAAAGGGAAAGCTTGGGAACGAGCCGTCGACATCTGCAAGGAATTGGCGTATCAACATGCAGAAGTTACTTTTAACTAGTACGCACCTTTGTCTCAATACTCAATCTCACCTGAATGCTGTTGTTTTGCACAGTGGTAGACTTTCAGAAATACTACGGCATCAAGCCATGCTTCTTGAACACATCGTGACTGAACAGCGGTACTACCCTGATTACTTCCGAGTGACTTTCTATGGAAATTTCCCAGCAGCCATTCGTGATAAACGTTTTATCGTAGGCACACTCAACTGAAGAATAAATTCACCAAGCTGATACATCTGTCAGTATCGTGGATACGAATGGGAGAAATTCGGGGCATTCTGTGAACGTATGCTTAACAAACATACTGGAGCACGTGTGCTAAAAACTCTTGGTGACCCCCCTGTTGACATTCGCTTTGGTAATGAGCAATGGATACAATGTGCCGTTGTTACGCCAGAGCCTGATCGCACGCGGCCTATATTTACAAATCCGGATGTACCGCTGCCTGTCCGTACATACTACGAACACAGGTGAGCTGCAAACGTTGTCGTGTCGGGTATGTCTAATATGCCGCTAGCGCAATTAACTTATTTTCCTCGTCTCGCCAAATCAAGAAAACGACCCGGGACGGCACGGAAGAGATCTGGCTCGAAAAGACTTACTTCAGAACAGAAGAAGCATTTCCGACTGTCCTACGGCGATCCGAAGTTGTCGACCTGGATATTGTCGAGATTTCCCCTCTTGAAAACGCCCTACACGAAGTCGAGCAGAAAACGAAAGAATTAGCTGCCTCGAACATGAAATACCAAGCCCTGGCGAAAACATCCCAAGTAGTGGTTACGAACGCTTTGGCCATGTCGCTTAATAGTGCAGTCGATGCACCACTAAATACTGGCATAGCATCATATCGACAAATGTTTCTCAGCCCTGACTATGTAGCCCGAAATCCAGAACGAGTGGAACTCGTGGAGAAGTTGCGAGCGGCTATAGATGATCAGGTTTGTAGTTCGCAGATTCTACTTGCCAATAACATAATTAAATCTGTTCAGGTCCGCGTAATTGATAGTTGCTTGAAATTGCATGCGCATCTATGTCCACCGGAGTTCATACCGTTTCATGAAACACTTGAAAAGTTCTTCAAAAAAAACTTCCGCGACGAAATACGGCGTCTTGCTGGTCACGGACTTTCGGACTCCATTTCACCTTCCCTACAACCACTAAACAATACGGCTTCATACCAACCCTCTTCATATGAACAATCTCTCCAACGGACTATGTCCACTTCTTCGACAACCCGAAACAACCTTATCTTACCACCCTTGCAATTGGGCCAGCCGAATATAGGAGCGACACCTTCGTCGTCGCCCTCTAGTATCAAGAATCAAATACTACACCTAAAGCAAACACCCCTTCAGCGGCATTTAGCACATCTCGCGCGACATGGTATCAACGGCGTATCATCGGCGCCAGGCGAAAACGGTGGAAGTGACTCTCTCTCTGTGGAGTCACCACGCAATTCCATTGTTAACGTTGGTAACGCTATCCACCCATCAGTAGTAGCGCAAACATCTGGTACCTCAGTGGCCCCGTCACATGTTGGAAGTCTTGGTTCCTTCGGCTCGCTCAGAGTGCGCCTCTCTCGCTTTGGGAGTCTCACTTTTGGGAGGCGTACTAACTCCTAAAAGCCATTCACAATATCTATATCCCTTTGTCTATACGTAATTATCTCGTATTTTAGTCGTGCATTATAGGACCTTGTGAACATCCCGTCCTGAATGTAGAGGGCTGTATTTTAAGGATATTCTTTTCATGGAATAGGTTGTTTATTGGAGCGTCATAACAGAAACAAGGCCATTATCGTTAACTAAGATACAAGTACAGGAAGTCCGTGAGGTATGAAATAAGGGAGAGCTAATAGAGAAGAGTAACGAGAACAGGTGGTTGATGTTTTAATTCCAAGGCTCTTCGGGTATGCAACTTTGATATGCCAAAGCGTCGTAATGCGCGGCGAAATCGACCTCGGAATAGTTAATCATAGGCGTGCCCTGCCGAGTAACCTCGTACGTGGCATAGGGGTCAAGAGTCGCGGTGTCCAACGTAGTTTTGAAATCATTCCATTGACTATTAGCCCCATGTGAGCCCATTTCGGGGCTGTACGACTGGTATGCGTTCGCCGATGCGGAAATATCCAATGGTGAGCACAACGATTCGGAACCTTCGGATGAAGCCAGATAGGCAAGTTCATCCCGGAGGGAGGTTGGAAGAGGAGAGTCATCGATATATGTATCTTCCAACTTGATACAGGGAACATATTCAGGCTCCTCTGAGCCGTTTGAAGGCGACTGTTCTGTGGAAGAGGACTCCGTTTCTCCGGATAGTGGTGCAGAAATATCTATCGTCTGAGGGGCGTGTAAGCCATGCGCATGCGCCACATCAGCATAGATGAATAACGGTAATTTGCTTACATATTTGGACAGAATTTTCTCTAATGCCTGGTCCAGTGAGAACCAATCAAACACTTTCAGATCCTTTTCGATGTTCCTTGGTTTGGGGTCTGGGAAGTCCATGATGCGCTGAAAGAAATCCTCGAAACCTGGTTTGTGCTTTGATACTGTCGTAGGATGAAGCCCCTCGAGATTCCGCCTGATCCGGTTTTTTTCTTCGACGGGAAAATCGTTATTTGTGAGGCGTTCGAGAAGGAAGATTATATCAACGGATGTCACATGGAAGGAGCTGGTCTCATCTCTATATATGCATGAAATTACGCTATCCAGCTCAGAAAGGTTTTCCACCATTATCGGCTCGCATGATACTACGAGGCGACGTCCGTCTTGAACTTTATTGAAGCGCACCAGTCGCCGCCCGACTTCATATTCGGTGGGACTCCAGTCCAAGCAGATGCCTTGGAGAGGAGTAACGAGATCTAGAATAGGGGTTTGTAGATGTAAATCCCTGTTCCTGTTATTCTTGGGTTTGGTAGCTATGTCCATCTTGGTCCGGCGGTGTAACTGAAGTTCATGCTTTGTGGTAGACAAGATGTGGTCATGAATAGGAGATATGGGCGATGGAGTTGAAAGGTAGGATGGGCGTCGGCGACGAACAGACGACTTTTGGGGCAATGACAGTGAAAGATGAGCATCTGTGGACACACAAAGTTTTGGTTTTTTATGAGAAGTAGAAAGATCCGAGTGTAGGGATGTGCCTTCATTCAAAGAACTAATTGAGCTTGCAATCGGACAAGTAAAGACATCAACAAACCGGGGGCCCAGTACGAGAATTCGCCAAAGGTGGCGGAGTCCAAAACCGTGCTCTCTTTATTCAAAGCCTGCACGGAAATGAGGACTTTTGTTGAGGCGGTTGAGCTGTGATCAAAAGGGGGTGCAACAGCGTCCAACTGCCATCGACCATAGGCGGTGTCCCCGATCTCCCGTACGGTTGTCGGAACCGGACTGTCGCCAATGACAAGACGAACAAAGATTTCTTCGGTGACATCTGGAAGATAATGGATGCGAACTGAAATTGGTGCGCCACCTTCTCCTTCTGACGGTGTATAGCCCAGTACATGAATGATGCCAGTGGGGGATACAACGACGTCTGAGTCGGTAGCGTCGAAGTAGGAAGTGCTGGATAGCAGAGGCATTGGTAAAAAGGAAAGGGCAGTCGAGGTGAGGAATGTTTATAATATAATAACAAAGCAAGAGAGCCCGTCTCGTCAGGGGCTAACACAAAGCCAGTCGATCATATCCTTTTCCGGAATCTTACCATTTAAGGAAATCTCCAAGCGTTCCGTAGCCTCGTTTCTCGTCCCTGATTTTCCCGAATCTTATGCTTGTTATCTCATTTCAAATTTCATACTCTACACCCGATATGTCTGGCCATCCATTTACCCTCGGTCCAGACCCTTACTACGGGCGGTACATGACCCTCAGATGATAACACTCGTTCACAGCTTGTACACCGTTCGATGAACAAGCCCTCGTACGCGCAGAGCAGTTCCTATACATCAAACGTTAGAATTGGTCCCACTGACGCTGGGATAATATACGTACTGTGATGCTCTGAAAGGCCGCTAGTGGTTGTGACTGAAGCATCCTGGCAATCTGTTGTGACAGATTCCGATAAACGACAAAATCAGACTGAGTATGAGACGATTTCTAAAGCTCTCAATGATTAGTCGTTTAGAATCTATGTCAGGCTTACCCCCCTCACTCTTTCGCGCGGAGAGAATGCAGATAGACTTTCCGTCAGAAGCACTCCCTTTCCAGACACCACCAGCGTCAGGTAAGCAGTCAGAATATCCGGAATCGTGAATCGGACAATAACCGGGGCTTGATCAGTTTGCCCTGTACCACGTGTCTGCCTCCACAGGTGAAGTTTCGATTTATGGCTCCTGTTAAATACTTGGATATATCCAGACAGCCCCCCGATTTCCAGGGGGTCAGACCCAGCTGGGGGCAATAAAGACCTTCCTCCCTTCACTTCCGTAGCAACGTAAGGCTGCGTCGATTCTGGTGATGGTGGCCGTCTGCAATTTTATTTGCGAAAAAGTTTCAGTTTTTGCATCACCCATCGACGCGCCCGGTTTTAGAGACTTACCTCCGTTTCCGATTTTCTCGGCGCAAATTAGGGTTCGTATCACTTGTATCAGCTTGAAAGCTTTCTCGAGCAGAGCTAAGGGCTTTCTGCGCCGATTTTGTACATATTATATCCGCCAATTCCCTAACCTTTTGGAATTGCGTTCGGGCTGCAGCAGTTGAGTTTTGACGCGTGAGAGGAACTTTGAGCAGAGTGTGCGGGATATGACGAAGGTTTTGCAAACGATTCTGAAGGTCCTCAAGGAGTCCAATTTGGTCTTGAAGAACGCTAACATTCGACTGCATTGAGCTGATAGGAAGGTACAGTACAATGTGAAAAGTGCATAGGTCAGTGACGTAACGCGTGACAAGAGGAATAATCCTTTTCCTCATGTTCGCTGTTCGTCATGTTAGCCGTCGCCCCGTCATCTGTTTGTCGTCGCAGATAGTTTTGAAGCATCGCTTGCCATTACTTGAAACTGCCTTCAAGGTTCCAGTTATTTGTCGCTCCTTGTCGTCCCCTGTCCCGACACCTAAATCGCACCTGCCTCCAACCGACATTCATATTCACCTTACAGCTGCTCAGCGCAAGCAAAAGTTGGATCTCAGACCTTCACCTATAAAAGCAACTAAGCCATCAACTTTATCAGCTACTCATACGCCTACCAAAGCTACCACTGCACACCCCAAATCCTCCGATAGACCTCTCGCATCTACTCTACATGTCGCTAAGGAGGTTGCAAAACACGATATAGAAGATGCAGAGGCTCATGGCGTCCTTGTGCCCCCCCCGACGGGTGCCAACTGGTTTCAACGTACTCTTCACAAAGGTATCGAGCTCGCCGTACGTGGTTTCAGTTTTTACTTCGTTTTTTTCGGGCACCGAGTCTTTTCTTTCAGAAATTTTATTATCGTGGCATAAAGCTCATTTACACTCGCCAAAAGCAAATTAAAATGATCCGTTCTCGAATTCGAGCGGGCGGTAGCCCGCTTGCTCGTTGGGAGAATAGGCTTATCCGTACGCAGAAGTCGGATATCAGCAAGTATGCCTATTCAATAATTTAAATAACCTGGTGCCTTCACTCATCTTGCCCTTCCATTGCTCAGAGTTATTCCCTTCATATTTATCGCTCTCCTTTTAGAAGAGGTCATTCCCCTTATCGCTATCTACGCTCCCTTCATGCTCCCTTCCACATGCATTCTCCCGTCACAGCGCGACAGAATCAAAGAAAAGCGCATTGAAAAAGCTATATCATTTTCAAAAGATTTCCGTCATATCTTCGCTCAGCTAAGGCTCCACGAGTTTCCTGTTGGTCATTTACCCCTTGATTGCTTGAAGGCATCTGATGCGCCAATCGCCATCTGCGGGTATGTTGATTTACCTCCCTTTATAATCGTCGGGCAAAAAAATAACTTCTCATGCAGAGTTTTGGGACTCTCTACTGTTGGCTTCGATGCTTTGCGGAGACAGCGCATCCGCCACCATTTACAATTTCTCGTCAATGACGACCGGTTACTTCTTCAAGATCGACTACTGGGAAGGCTCTCTCAAGACGCACTTGAGGCAGCCGTACAAGAACGCGGGATGTAAGTAGTTTTTCATAATACATGTCCTGAGCGACGCCTCAAAGTATGCTAAACAGAGTAACTCGCGGCCTTTCGCCCAAACACATGGAGACACTACTCATACAGTGGCTCGACTCCGTAGGCCAGTCTACATCCGAAGCGCGGCGACTTTTCGTATTGGTACACAGATTATAGCGTCAATTCTAATTTACGTACTTCCATTCATAATTATACACGTTTTGCGCTGTTTCGTACAAGCGCCAGAGTCTGCCAACTCCGTGAGTCAGACGGTGAGATCATGACCACTTTTTGTGCTTTGTGGAAGGCTGTTGTTATGTCGCCAGTTAAACCAGCTGCAGCAGCTTGGAGGCTCAACAAATCCGCCGTGACATCAGTAATATCATTTTTCAAACCAAGTAGTAACGCCAGGGCGTGTGAAGCATGGCGTTCCTTGATGAGCAACATCGCCAGTGTCATTCTGACTTCAGGTGATGAAGGCTGTGAGTAGAATGAGCTCTGAGCTACCGATTTCGCTTTCTGGGGTTCCTGCTGCTTTATGGGTTAGCAACTATCTACTGCCGAGAGAAAATCTGCACCTGTCCGAGGCGGTACTGAATTAAAAGATGGTCGACTTTGCGTTCTGGATCCATCTCCTTTCGCTGTTCAGGTCGTAGCATGAGAAGATCCGACAGCGCTGCGTCGACTAAACCTTCATCGTCGGTGAGTATACCAATTACTGTTAGAGCGTCGATCGCCATTAAGTTGCCCGGGTCTATAGAAACACTGCACAAGTTATACATTTGATATGGGTGGATTGATGTTCAGCATGGACCCACCATTCCAGAAGCTGTGCTTTGGAAATCTCCTCAAATCCATCCATGTGATTGGCCCATATCACTTGAGAAAGCAACACCCCAACATGACCTCTCAAGACCTTGTTAGCTCCGGAAGCCTGCAAAGCTGTCTCAAGAATTCCCAATGCCACCTCACTGTTGCCTTGAACGAAGTTTGCAATTCCCAATCCCAACTGTGCTTGTACACTGAGGGCCTGGGCTCCTTCAGTACTGGATAGCAAACCAATGGCATTTTCGAACGACTGGACAGCACCGTGGAAATCATGTAGCCTCAGTCTGATGCGTGCAAGATTTAAGTTTGCCATAATGAAATGTTGCTCCAGGACTGGGTCCTCTGAGGTCTCGTAACGTTCTTCCAGAATAGACATTGCGCGCACAAGATGTGTTTCCGCATTACGCGAATGACCCAAGCTTTCACAAATGAGAGCAAAGAGATGAGGTCCCGTGGCATCGTCCGAAATGCGACCGCAATAACGATCGAGAATAGAAAAAGCGCGTAGAAGTCTGTCGATAGCTGCCTGTGTATCAAAATATAAGTTCCCACATTGGTTAAATAACCGCGAAGCATGATGAAGATCGGCCTCTGGCTGGAAAATATATCAGCACTCAGGGTATATCCAAACGTTAGAATCGAATACTATAATAGGCATTAGTCCAAGCGCATGCTCGAACTTCTCGGCTGCATCTCCCTTGTGCTCGGTGGCAAGTGCTTGACCCAACCAAATAACGCTATGGTCTGGGTCCAACGTTTGGGCACGTCCAAATGCTTCGATTGCCAGCTCGGTGTCATTGTGATAAAAGTAAAGCAGACCGAGATTCGTCCAACCCATTGCGTTCTTTTGGTTACATAGATGTTCGTAAATTCTTGGTAGATGCACATCGCGTGCTTACCTTGGGGTCGATCTCCAGTGCCCTTATGTATGCATGTTGTGCCCTTCGCGGATCAGCGAGAAAGTGTGCGTTCCCCAGTCCCAGCCAGTATAAATCATTTTCTGGATCCTCCTGAAGGGCCCGTATCATGCAAGATATGATTTCGGCGTGTATTTTATCGGAAGCGGCATCAAGAGGCAGCTTGGTATGCCACGAGTGAAGGGCGTTTCCTAAGTCATACCATTGACTCCCATTTTTGGATCCAGCTGATGAGGCAAGAGATGTCCGATAATGGTAAGCCGAAATTGCGACTTCGAGAACCTTCAGCCCATTGGCAGGCCCATCAGTCAGCGTCGTCGGTGAGACATACATTGGGAACTGTCCAGTGTGTGATGATAGGAGATTTTCAACCCCCCTGAGAACTTCTCGAACTGCAATACTGTCGCGATAAGTGGATATTCCGGAGAGTGCATAGATAGCATCGCTTAATATTTTCCATGCGATACTGCGAAAGCCCGAATTTATTGGTATTGTCTTTAGTGAAGTCGAAATGCAGTCCGTTAAAGACTGTTCTGCCCTGATATGGAAACCTTCTGAAATTTCCTTGCGACCCTGATCCAAATAGGCTCGTCCAAGCGATGTCAAGACACCCAACTCATCAGGCTGGTAGGTCAAATTCGAGTTATAAATATCTATAGCCTCATTGAAGTTGCCCAATTGGTATTTCACTTCTCCAATGAGGTACGAGCATACCCAATCACGAGGATTCAGTTCAGATGCTCGGTCGAAAGCTTTGATTGCGGCTGCGTGACGTCCGGCTTTGATATACGCCTCGCCAAGTCTGACCCAGGATAAAAAATCTTCGGGATCAAAGCGCAGCAAAGTTTGCATCGCGTGGATCGCCTGCGAATAATTTCTACGGTTCTGACACAAGTTAGCGTGGCGGAGGAGAGATTACAGATGAACCTACAAACTCTACTATACCAATAGCTTTCCAAGCCCAAGATATGTTTGGTTGTATCTGGGATCCGGAATCAAAGGGGGAACCAGAATTACCCTCACCCTCAATGGCACGTCGGGAAACGACTTCTACAAGATCCCATGTATTATCCTTTGCGAATCTATCCGCCAATCTACGTGCGGCTTCAGTTTCCCGAGGGTCTAGTTCAAAGGCCTTCTGAAAGCATTTGAGAGCGCGATGAGGGTCTGGTGGGGTTGAAATTTCAGAATAGTAGATGCCAAGCGATGTAAACGCAGGTGCGTAAGTTGGGTCGGCCCTAAGCGAGGAGATATAGAATTGATAAGCTTGATCTGGAGCGGGGTCAATACAAACTTCTGGTTCGCTGGGCGACTGTTTACTTATGTTTGGATAACAAGTTCCTAGGCGCCATAGGCACCGAGCGATACTAGGTTCATTCCCTTCCAAACCTCTGAGAGTCACAAGGACGCTTTGGAGGAGGCTTGATCCGACGTCTTTGTCTTGAAAGTGGCAGCAGCACCATGCATATTCCTCCCTAGCACGTAGTCCGTTGGCTGAATCTTCGGGAAGTAGTTCAATGACTCGTGAGAACAAATTTGCAGCATCACCCCAGGCACCCCTAGCCTCTAAGATGTAAGCACGGCCCGTGAGGCATGCTACATTATTTGGGGAACGCGGAAGAATTTCATCAATAAGATTCATCGCACGAGTATGATGCCGGGGGGGAAAGAGATGAACAAAGGAAGTGATCAAGGCAGACTTCAATCCAGTACGTGTGCTATACGGCCTGTTTAGCGCGAGTAGCGCTTTGGTATATCACTGTACCTTGGAAGGTTTCTGGCACTGCCGCTTTCAAACTTATCCAAAGCCTGTAGAGCGCTTTTTGCTGCCTTTATTGTACTTTCGTAGTCCAGGTCAGCCAAATAGGCTTCAGTAAGGGCCAGGTTAGCTATCACCGAATCAGGGATGGCAGCATGCGCATTCTGAAAACGTATAAGAAGATGGGTGAAGTCAATGATATTAACCCACCAAAATCATATCCAGAGAATCTTCTGGTAATCTCACTGCACTCTGGTATTCTAGAAAAGAGATATTCATATGAACAATGTACCCTTTTAGCAAGGACGATATTGCAGATGATGGAAAGAGTTCAATAAAATGCCTGAGAGTTTCAAGATCGTAGTCGGCTGGCGATATGATAAGCATAATAGATGCTCGGTCCTAAGAAAGAGGACGAACCGACAGTCTCACAGTCCTGTCCCTCTAAAGCAATCGTCCAAGCCAACTCATCTGGAATACGCAGTAATACCGCTCCCAAAGCCATCTCATCTACCTCTGCTAAAGTTTTGAGCTTCTCGTCTAAGAAATGGGGTGTGTTCGGTATGTTGTTCAAAAGGGTATTTCTGTGTCGAAGAAGTTTCATTTCAATTGAGCGACGCAAATCATCTGGAGTGTTAGGGTGACCGAGAATCTCGTTATATAGTAGAGGGAGCTATATGTCTAGGTGCATGAGGTACGCGCTCTAGAGAAATGTGATGCTCACCTTTGAGGATCTCAATATTTCGCTCTTCACTTCTTTGGTTAAAACATTATGAGTGGCCGCACCAAGCCGTGTTCTTCTCTTTTCTATTTCCTTTTCGATTGACTCGTTTTCGTGTTCTTCTACAAGTTCAATAATTACTAAGATGTGAGCGAGAGAATCATAAACAGCCGATTGTGCGATAGAAAATGTCGTTGCTGTCGAATCAGGGGCTGGCAAGTTGGACAATAAACTGTATAGCTTGGAGCCGGGTAAGAGGGTACATAAACTTTCTATGAGCTGACAAGGTGTTGGAGAGCTGCAACGACGATGTGGAGGGAATTACCGACTTGTAGCCTCGTTCCCTTGTCGCGGTGGAGAGCAACAAGTTTTTGCCAAGATTCGGCGCATTTGACTGTTTCGTTTCTATATTTTTGATCAATAAAACGTATATCACGAGAGGGGTAGTAAGCCAGACGTATTATTATAGAGCTCTACAAGTCGAGTGAGGCTTTCCGCGTACTTTGTCCACGCTTCCTTGCGTTCATGGAATTTGGATATACCCTTGATTCCCGCATTGTTAGGGGTTTTGAGTGGCATAGATCATGAAGGCCAACCTGCCACGCAAGTGGGTTGTCCATATTCAGTGAGATTGCTTGGAGATATGCCTATAGCACTGTTGAGTCTGATTGTCTACCAAGTGAATGATTGAAAATACTTTTTCGCTTTCCTCGAAGTGTCCCAACTCTAGAAGCGCAAGTCCGAGAAAAACATAGCTGGGACTTGTTTCAGGGCAGGACTCGAAGCGAGATATATCTTTTGTGACTTACGCATTGTAGTTATCTGGTTCGTATTCCAGGATGTTTTTGGCAGTGTCTGCCGCTGAAATAAAATCCTTGTTAGACAGGGCATCGCGAGCTGCCTTGAGCTGCTTTTTGACAAGCGACATTGCTGTATTGGTTTATCAGATTACAATTGCATAGTTACTTACAAATATGATGGCCACGTGCGAACTGTGAACTGTGACACATCTTTTACTTGTTCTCTCCCCCCTCCCTACTCTCAGCAGGCCTGCCTCTAGCTAGACTGACGCTGCGAGCGACAGTTTTCTTATATCATCTGTCCTTTGTACACAATGGCCCTTCGTTTTCAGCAATCAAATTACGACCTCACTGATGTTCCCATCCCCACCACACGACAACCCCCTCATGCGGGTACAACCATCCGCAGAGCTAAAACACTCACCAGGCCAGAGCGTGGCGTCGCAAATGCACCCCTAATCAATCCACAAGGCACTCTTCTGTCTTCACCTCATGGCTCACCCCGGTATCAACACCAAAACGACGACTATAATGGCTCCACCTTTTGGAAATATTTCGCAATTGCCGTTACCTTCTGGGCTCCCAATTTCCTTCTCGTATCGCTGGGTGGGATGAAGGACAAAGCCGTCAGACAGGCATGGAGGGAAAAGATCGCACTCTGTTTCATCATACTTTTGCTCTGTGCTGCCGTTGGTTTCGTTACCGTCGGTTTTCAAAAGGTGCTTTGTCCGGATAACGCTTCTTCTGATGGTAGGTTTCTCCGTGTTGGAAGTAGCCCTGGAACTATCGGGATTCGCGGGGTTATGTTTAATGCCACCTCTGTAAAAGCGCCAGAGGGGGTAGACTTCGCAAACATCCTAAATGTTCCTGGGCAGGATATAACCCCTTCTTTCACGCGTAGTGCGCGAGATTTTTCGAGATGCGCAGGGCTCAAATTTCGCATCGCAATTGACGATCCATGCCCTTCCTCCCCTTCCTCTACATCTTGCCCTTTAGGGCCCATAAGCACACCTTCCACTATACAAAACCTTGGTCTCATCCAGACAGATTTCCACGCAGGTTATTCATGGGAGTTGGTGTCTGATTTGGATAGTTACATCGTGCTTGATGGTGCCGTCCTCAACATGAAGCCATACGTCAGGCTCCACCCAAACGCGATTCCAGGAGACCCAGTTGACCAAGCGCTCCGAAGTTTATTCAAAAAGCCCTTCAGCGCTAGTGGAAAGGACGGCACTCGTCTCTTTTCTGGTCGCGCTGACCTCGTCTCCGCCATTCCGTGCCTCAAGCAGCGATACCTAGCGGGAAACATAGATAAGGTCCCTCCTGGTTGTTTTGTTTCAGCCCTTTTCCTATATATCGGTCTCATCGTCATCCTTGGTCTTGTTTTCGCTCGTTTTGTCATGGCCTGCGTATTCAATTGGTTTCTATCAGAGAAGCTCGCTGGTCCACCAAATATGCAGGAGTTGAATCAAGCTGCTATCAGCCCGGCTGTGATGCCTGGGGGTGCTAATCTATCCGTCGACAATAAAAATGGGACGGCCCCATGGGCAGGCCCCACCAGTACGAAGAATACAAAACTCACCAAGTCCGGTCGCCCGGTCGCGTCCTCATCCAGTACAACTCTTATCAGCAGCGAAGGCGCTTCCCCTATCATGAGTCTCGCTCAGATTGGCGCCGAGCTGTTTGCTGTCTGCCTAGTAACTTGTTACTCTGAGGGCGAGGAGTCCCTTCGAACCACATTGGATTCCATATCTGCAACGACTTATTCGGACGCAAGGAAATTACTCTTTGTTGTCGCCGACGGTATGATTACGGGAGCGGGCGAAAAGAGGAGCACACCAGATATTTGCGTATCACTTCTGGATGCCGATCCTCGTTTTGGGAATCCAATGCCCATGAGCTATGGTGCAGTCGGCTCTGGTGCTAAATCACATAATAGGGCTATGGTTTACGCTGGACATTATAGTATGCTTGACCTCATTGTCCTAAATCTTAAACTTACCAGTCATTTGTAAGCCGTTGCAGGCCGACGAACGCCTACCGTCATAGTTGTGAAGTGTGGCACAGAACAGGAAGCCGCCTCGGACAAGAAGCCGGGAAATCGAGGCAAACGGGATAGCCAGCTCATTCTAATGAATTTCTTCTCACGCGTAACATACAACGATCGCATGAGTCCTCTGGATTTCGACCTTTTCAGAAAGATACATATACTCATGGGAGTGACTCCAGATTTCTTTGAAGTTGTCTTGATGGTGAGAGCTTCATTTTCCATTGTGATGCGTTTGTTGAATTCAGCGCACAGGTGGATGCCGATACCAAGGTGTTTCCAGAGTCACTTGGCCATCTCGTCAACTGCATGCACCACGACCAATTGATAATGGGCGTTTGCGGGGAAACTCGTATAGCAAATAAACGACAGTCCTGGGTCACCGCTATCCAAGTGTTCGAATATTTCATTTCCCATCATCTCGCAAAGGCCTTTGAATCCGTCTTTGGTGGTGTATCATGCTTACCAGGATGTTTCTCTATGTTTCGTCTAAAAGCACGGAAGACCACTCGTGACGACTGGGTTCCACTTATAATCAAACCCGAGATCGTTAAAGAATATAGTCAATCCGAAGTGACCACTCTCCACCAAAAGAACCTACTACTCCTGGGGGAGGACCGATTCCTGACCACTTGCCTCTTGCGGACATTTCCCAATCGCAAGATGATGTTCCTACCTCAGGCTAAGTGTCGAACGATTGTTCCAGATACTTTCCCTGTTTTACTCTCACAACGTCGACGATGGATCAATTCTACGGTGCATAACCTAATGGAACTTGTTCTAGTTCGCAACTTATGTGGGACCTTCTGCTTCAGCATGCAGTTCGTCGTGTTCCTGGATCTCATTGGAACTGTCGTCCTTCCTATTGCCATATCTCTCACCTACGCACTGATCGTGGGGATCGCGCTAACGCCCCCAAAATCTTTTCAAGAAGCCATTCCACTTATGTTATTGATTGGAGTACTTGGTTTACCCGCAATCCTTATTTTAATCACCACTCGGAAAGTGGTTTACGTCTTCTGGATGATGATATATCTTCTGGCGCTTCCAATATGGAACTTTGTGCTTCCTCTTTATGCATTTTGGCATTTCGACGATTTTTCCTGGGGTGAAACTAGGTATGAGACCTGATTGTTATATATGTATATCTACTAATTTTCGTTCGAAAATACTAGGAAGGTCGAGGGCGAGGGTAAAGGAGAAGGGCATGGCGGTGGAGGAGGAACCGGCCTGGGACCACAGCTGCCTATGCGGCGTTGGGAAGATTGGGAGCGCTCACGACTGCGCAAAATGAAACGCGAGGAACGACGACGGAGAGATTTCGAACGCTCTCACCCTTCTGGCTACGTCGTTGGGGATGGGGAGTTGTTGAGCGTTCGAGGCCTCGATGCACGAAGCCAATATGACGGCTCCGACACTTTGTCGGTTCTGTCATCGGACGACGACCACTGGGGGCTGCAGATTGGCACATATAGCGAGAACACACAGTATCCCCCACCACCTGTCGGTCTGCTAGTTCCTCGAGACCAGCTGCAAACTGCGAAGACTGTTGGAGGTGCAGAGCTAGAAGCCATGCTAGAATCGGGCTTTGACGATCGACCTGTGGTGCCTGCGTCGACTTATGCTCCACGTTACCAGTTAAGTGACGGTTCGACAGCGCAATTGGCGAACATCAACGGTGATGGGTATGCTCCATTAACGCGGTCGAGTTCTCCTGGCATTGGGACTCTACCATCGAATGTGATTTCACCAATTTCACCAACAATCAATATGAGTGGAGATCCTCCAAGACGTGCCTCATATAGGAGCCACGTTTCTGAAGAGCGCTACGGTCCATTAGGACCACTGGATCCTTCCACAAGATTTTAGTAACGCTGTCTTCCTTAACACTAGCTATTCATCACTGCCTTGCCGTATCTATCAATTCAATATACCCTCACATACTTTCATTGTAGTACTGTCACTGCAGGGGACCCCACAATCCTTCAATAACATTAAATAATAGCCTAATTACATATGAATTCTAGCAATCAAACAATGTGTATTTTGGATGGGGACTCAAGACAGTAGTCATTTCTTCTAGCACAGATCAAGGCTTTTAGCCTGTACTGTTCTAAAAATCATTGGTGCCTTATAGTGTGTTTTGGACATCATTGAAACAAAAGGAGGCCATGGCTTAGTGGAGTGGAATAGCAGGATAGCAGAGTTGCACAAAGTCAGAAAAGAGCTAGGCTTCAGCTTATAGGCTGTGCCCTCTTGCATGAACTATGCTTAAGGTCAAAGTGACAAGAAGACTGATAGTGGAGCTAGAGCCTTAAGTCAAGGGAAGACAAAATAGAAAAGAGTTGAGATTAATATTTGAACTGAACTATTTAGTACAACTGCTATTTTCACAGGTAGGGTGGTCATAGTGTAGTGAGTCATTTGATGCCTATTAAGTATGTGAAAACTC
>CEMU01569332.1:6219-21249 GCA_900068965.1 Calocybe gambosa
TGAGCTTGCTTCAAGCTTCTCGGTTTCGACATCTTATCATCCGTATTTTTCGGTGAGAAATCTTTTTTATTCAATATAAATCAACCACAATCCTGATGACACATGGAGAGAAAGCTTGCATATAAACATAGGCCTTCTTATCTCCTCGATGGACAGGCGGCGATTTCCCTGATTGGACCGCCGGCACTCTGCTCTGGCACTAGCTCAGCTGATCTCGACGTTGTGAGCATTATATTGGAAACGACTGACAGAATCAGAAACTTCGTTTGTTGAGTTTTCAAGTATAGAAGTTCGCCGTAGTTGCCATCGAAAATCGCAATTACTGGGCCGCCGACGTCTTCATTAAATCCGCAGATACTTTCCAAATCTGCGTACATGTTTCGACGGAAGGGAATATGTGCATATACGTCGGGCGTCTATTGCACCACCTAAGACATTTCCCATCACTTAACGCCAAGGGTGACAAGACATGACTCAAGAGACAGACTGCATCTCGAAAGACTTGGAGTTTATGGAGTATATTCGTTCTGAGCTTCCACCATGAGGCTTTACCACTCGCGGGAAATACTCGTCCTCATTCATTTCTGAATTCATAAGTCAGCCTCCGTGCACCCTGCATCAACTTACCGTCGGCTTATCCTTCCCTGCATGATCTTGATCAACACAGCCACTTCAGTTCCTGGAGGGTGTTTGCAACTGCAATCTGTCGAGGTCCAGGGTTTTCGCCAGGGTTCGTTGATCCACTGCCATCATCGATGTCCCTTCCTCATGATCACTCGTATCCCTCGAACAAAACAAAAATACTTTGTGAATATGTTTGACTTTCTCGTATGTCAGCGACCCCTTCGAAAAGGGGGGGAGGGAAGGTGAAATTAGTGAGGCTTCCAAACAGCAGGCTACGCAGGTCCCGAGCTAATCTTGATGTATATCTACGTTGTGCTCACGCTGTCAAAGCCTCACCTTCCAGTTCTGGCGTGCTGCTTTACGATGCCCTCCGCGTTTCTTCATAACCCCGCGCTTTTGGGATGACAGGTACTACGGAACTCGCACCGGTCTAACCGTTTGTGATGCATGTTTTGCACGCAAAAGTGTCAAAGCGGCGTCTTGCTTCATATAACAAAAATATATTACTGGCGTTCACATCGCAGATTCGCTTTTTTCTTTCAAATGAAAGAAGTTCAGTCACACGACCAAAGAAGAGAGGCGACCGTTCGACTTTGTACAACATGACATATACTCTTATTCGTCTCGCTAGACTATAACCCCATCAACTCATACAACCCAAGGTTTCTTCGCATCACGTTGCTCAGAACCCCCAGCAAAATATCATGATGTCGGCGTTTTCCGTACACAGATTTGGTACCTTGTCTGGTTAGTCGATCATTAAAGGAAAGGTGTGCCCCGCACTTTGGTGCGTTGCTATTGGTGCGCGAGAGGCGGCAACTGGCGGTGATTAATGAGGTATATTCTTTGTGTGCGGGAGCGTGGGACACTCCGAGTCGGAGCGGCTAGCCCCTCGTCATCACCATCGTGTTCGTAATGAATTGAACCATGACAATGATTCAATTCACAGCGGGGATCATGGCATCCTCGATTTCCGTGGAAACATTTCAATTAGAAAAGCAAGCATGTATGCAAGAGAGCAAGAACTTGAAGAACAGGAGGATTCGTACCGGACGCTATAACAGCAGGCAATCAAACTCGACTGGCCCGGCGTTTTGATCGAAGATGGAGAATCTAACAAGTCACCATCATTTTTGTCTATCAGTTTCGTCACTTGCCCGCCTGACGACGGCTTACTTATGGGAGAGCCGTACAACTCGGAAGTGCGGTCTAAGCAGCAGAACAGAGTCAAGCGGTATATCATTTGTATTGGGTTAACTCATAATGATGACAGGACAACCTACATGTTTGTATCATTCGGTTCCGTGGTGAAGGTGAGTGTCGTGGCTAGAAGAAGACGGCAACAAGACGCAAAAAAAGAAACACCTGGAATTGGGTAGGCGCAAGATGGTGAGCGCCCATAACCGTCAAATGTTGATCGGAGTTGGTCACCTAGCCGCCGCATGAAAGCGCACTGGGAGCCTCAATGGAGAAAGAGCAGGAGGATCGGAGATTGCTCTAAGCCGGAATGGCCCTAAAGCGGATCGTATTTTTTTTATTCATCATCTATAAGCTGCCAAACTACTTCGACAGGGGACGTGATGGAAAAAGAAATGAGGTTTTACGTGTATTAATGTGCCTGGTCAACAAATGGTAAGAGCTGGCTTCTGTTTTAAACTATGTTCTTTTTAAAAATTCTTGGAATGGGGCAGTGGGGGTAAGTGTGGAGAAAGAAAAAAAATATGCAGAAGAAAGAAGAACTTTGGAAAGACAGGTCGACATAGACACTGAAACGGGGACTAAAGCACGTGTCGGAAATGGGGCAACTTCGAGAGCCACGGATTTGCGCCTAAAGTGGGATCATCGCAGAAGGAGGGGGGTGTGGCTACCCCCCTTTACAGCGCAGCCCATTTTTTTGCTCCACGAAACAAATGCCGACCCAGGTAATTGGCGCCAGCACAAAGGCTAAACAGCAGAGCCTTCTGGCTGATTTTGGTTTGTTCACATGGTGTGGTTACGTTACGCCAAGACAAACATCACCACGCTTCATAACCGGTCGCCTATTTTTCAACTCATCTTTATACAGCCCGTTGTCCCTTCCCCAACCCTCTCTACGAACTATGCCTCGCGCCGAATCTAAACATCTAGGAGGAGCTCCTTACTATAGCTCCTCATACTCCAACTCTCAGTCTCCATACCTGACAGACTCATCGAGCACGTCGCCTCAACAGTCCCCAGCATCCCAGCATTCGACCACGCCGACATCACAATCATCCACCGCTGCACAGAAGAAAAAGCATGTCTGCTCTATTTGCGATCGCCCATTCAGCACTAGCGGCCATCTCGCGCGTCATTCTCGCGTACACACCGGTGAAAGGAACCACAAATGCCCCTTCCCTGGTTGCGAGACAAGGTGCTCGCGTCAAGACAACTTGCAGCAGCAGTGAGTACTTGGTTCTTACATTCTTTAATCCTTTGCTGGGTCGTACTGTTTACTTGCAATTTGGTTGATGGATGCAAGTGGCACCGGCGTCAATTTTTTTCTTTGACTTGAGTGGCTCAAATTTTAAACTGATGTTTCCTTTTGCCCTTCTAGCTATCGAATTCATCTGTCTCCAGGCTCGCGACGAAGCTCGACACGCTCTGCAATTTCCCGCGCAATGAATGGCTCCACTACGGGCAAACGTGGTAGCTCGTCTGTTGCGAGCATTCCGGAGCCTCCAGATTCTCCCCCGGCTTTGTCCACCCCGCCTGCTTTAGAGCCTGCTAGAATTTACAGTCATCACTCTCCGCCCCCAGACTCGCCGCCCGCTTTGACCCACGCGACCCTACCTGCTACTGCACATCTCCCATCTAGCAGCTCCAGTCGCACATCATCTTCGCCTGAAGCTTCATATCCTCCTAATAACCATCATATGATGACTATGTCCTCTCAGGTACCAAACCAGAACTCACAAGCATACTCGTACAGGAGCAGCACGACGACTTATCAGGAGCAGACCCAGGGCCAAGGCTACACCTATGTGCACACCACTCCTAACGGGAATTCGGCTGATTCAGCCTTCTCCTCCTACTCAAACTCTCACAGCAATTACGGTGGTCACTCGCTGCCTCACATCAGCACATCCTCCAATTCACAGCATATGCACGATGCTCCCAACTCGACGTCTTCGCGCCATTCAATCTCCCACATTTCTCATCCACATCATTATTCTCAAAATCAGCAAACCAACAATGCTGAACCCGCGTCGCCAGCTTCCTCGCATTCTGTCTCCTCTCACACCTCGGGCCCCCCTACACCTTCCTACGTCTATCACGACGATACACATGCCTATCATCACCATGGCGGCAACAACTTAATGACGGACCAGTCCGGACTCAATAATGGGCACTTGGGTTCTCATGACTCGCTTGTGCATCACTACTCGTCGATGGGCGTTCCAAATTCAGGGCGGTATGCGTCTCCGAGACCAACGCTTGCTCCTATTCAGGAGCATAGATACCTCCGTCGTGACGACAGGCACTCGAACCAATCATCTTATCTTAACCCAACTCCGAATGACTACTCTTACCAACCAATGACACTCTCCCATGGTGCCTGGAAGGCAGAGGGAGGGATGCGAAAAGGAGTCGGTGCCTTAGTCCAGTGAAAACGTGTGTCCCTGGATCTTCCACTCACCTCTCTAAATGTGAGGGGGTTGCCAATGTCACTTCATGACTACTTAGATGTTGTATCATTCTCTCTCGTGTTTCCTTCATGTGCATATTTGGGTTCCGTGCCTGCTTGCTTTCAGTGACGCTCATCAATCCTATTCCCCACCCCCCTTGTCCATAAGTCTGTAATAATGCTAAATGCTTTGCGATACACTTCTCATACATACTTTGATCTGTCGTTGCTTCACAGCTGTAAAACCTATAGTAAATGTGCAATACCGATGTCTCAGGGTTTATACCAGTTGATACCCATATTGGCAGATGTCAAGTTTAAAATTAAAAAATTATAAATCAAGTTGCATTATCTAATCAAGCAGTATTTATCTTTGTTCGCTACCTTCACCAGAAGATTAACCCAAGTCACTTCGGTTGAGCCCACTGTTCTAATAAAAAAAGCGGAGAACATTCACGTAAACCAAAACGTGGGGGGACGAGTATTTGAAAAATGCCCAGCGATCTTGACAAGTGAGCCTCCCCCCAACGAGAACTATTCTCAGCAACTGTTGCTCATCATAGCCCGTCTTGATTAACTCGATTCCGTAACCCTTCCCCCCCTAAATAATTGAAAAACCCACGACTGCCAACGATTTGTTGCTTGTCCGCTTTGACCTAACCTAAAAATCGTACTTTCTCCGCGTCAGACAGATCGAACAACTGACACGATGCGAGCCCATATCCGAAGAACAGGTCAAGAGACTTTGCGTCAAAGCGCGAGAGATCCTTATTGAGGAAGGAAATGTTCAAGTTGTTGATTCACCCGTGACGGTACAGATGGGGGTTTCCCCCCTCTTCTTTTTACTCCATGTACACCACGTTCCTGACTTTCATTCGTATTGGCGTTCCTGTGCGGCGTGGAAACGTCCCCCAATTATTTTTTTCTTATTCCGCTTTGTTTGACCTTCTGTCATCCCCCAGATATGTGGCGATATCCATGGGCAATTTTTCGACCTGATGGAGCTTTTCAAAGTTGGCGGTTTCTGTCCAGAGACTAACTATCTTTTCATGGGTACGCCTCTATTAAATTACCACTGCACCCGACCTCTACAACCCGCAACGTCGCTATCGTTATCTTACCTCACTATTGAAATTGCTTTTCGGTTTAACAGGGGACTTTGTTGATCGGGGGTTTTACAGCGTCGAAACTTTTCTATTGCTATTAGCACTAAAGGTCCGGTATCCGGAACGGATTACCCTCATTCGAGGAAACCACGAATCTCGTCAGATTACGCAGGTCTACGGGTTCTATGATGAATGCCAGAGAAAGTACGGCAGCTCTAACGTGTGGCGGTGGTGCTGTGAGGTGTTTGATTACCTCGCGCTTGGTGCGATCGTTGACGGTCGTGTATTCTGCGTGCATGGCGGTTTGAGCCCCACTCTACAGAGTATCAATGAGGTTCGGTCATTTCGTAGCTTTATCGCCTTCTATAAGAGCTCATTTGTTCATCTCGTTACATGTTGGTCCATTGAACGACTCCGGAACACCTTTTTAATCTCTCTTCGCCTCATGACCACCTTTTTTTTTGTTAGATCCGTTCAATAGACCGTAAACAAGAGGTGCCACATGATGGCCCCATGTGTGATCTCCTTTGGTCAGATCCCGATGGTGTGTACGCTTCAACTTGATTTTTCTTCAAAGTATTCGTTTCAATGCCTCTGAGACAACTTTCGGTAGATATGGCAGGCTGGGGCTTGTCTCCAAGAGGGGCCGGCTTTTTATTTGGCTCTGATATCACGAAAGCATTTGCGCACCACAACGCTATCGATTTAATCGCGAGGGCTCATCAGCTCGCGATGGAAGGCTATAAGCTGATGTTTGATCGGACAATCGTCACTGTCTGGAGTGCTCCGAATTACTGCTACCGGTGCGTGTGCATTTTCGAACAACCTTTTTTTCTTTTCCGCGAAGGTCTAGACGACGTGTCCGATCATTTTTTCTTGTCTTCCACCATTTGGCACTTTACGCCGCAGATCGTACTTAGTAAGACATGCGGACGGAATACTTTCGGGCCCAATTTTTTTTTTTTTTCACGTTGGGGCATTGCTTGTCAAGAATCCAGCTGACATCGGCATATTCTTACCGACAGGTGTGGGAACATCGCCTCGATTCTGGAGTTGGATGAACACCTTGGCCAAGATTACAAGGTCTTCCAACACGCGCCATTGGTGAGCCTTCATTCGCTTACTGTTATCTGTTGTCCTTTATTGGCGGAGGGGGGGAAATGAACACCCCGTTCTTATTTCCAATACTCTCTGTGATCTTCTGTATCACACGTTAATGAGTTCTTTGACAATGCAGGATGTACAATCGATACCAGCGAAACGGCCGCCTGCAGATTACTTCCTGTAAGGGAATGCTATCTCCCACGATTTACAGCAAATAGGACGATACTCTCATGTCACTTCCATAAACAGCACAAAAATAACCGTTCTTGCATTCTAGACGGAGTTGCCACTGACCTTCTTGTCAATATGAATGATTGTTGGACTTCTTCACCAATAATAGAAACCTCCTCCCGAGACGATGGTCTAACACAAGCACGCACCGCGAGATTTTGACAAATTTATGTAATTCTATCTCGTTGCAGCCTAGCTGAGGTTTTGAATGGTTTGACATGAGTCAAGGTTCGTGGTGACGATGAACAACTCATGCATCCGATCGCCATAACGGCGTTGTATATATTAACATAAGCGAAACACAAGAAGAAAAATTGGCAAGATGTCGTGATGGGCTATATCTAACGTGAGGTAGTGTGTGAACAGTGCAAAAGAAGTCTGGCTAACAACAGGGTGGTTTTCAACGGTATGACCGGTGCGATCAAGAAGCCGACTCGGAGCGCTGGATCTAGCAAATTTTACGTCTTGCTTTTAGGCGCCGTCTTGCTAAACAATTTCGCCTTCTCGATTGCGGCGTAACCTACACGTGTATCAAACGAATGAAGTTTGACAGCAGAAGAGTTGAAAAAAAAAAGTGCCATCAGCAGCCGAAGACAAGGTTTTTGGGGATCACGATAACGCACTCTGCTTCACAAGGTTCATCTTGTAGTCGACAATGCTGATATCCCGCTTCGTCAAATTCTTGATCGTCTTGTCAGCTACTTCCCATAACTCTTCGGCCACTTGCGAAATGAGTCCTAGAAGTGTGATCAGCGTCAACGGGAATAGGCAATCGCATAGCTTATTCACTAAAGTCGTGAGAGACGATGACAACACCGCCTTCGAACTCCTTAATGGCGCTGGCTAGAGCATCGATCGAATCCATATCCAAATGATTCGTCGGCTCATCTTTGTTCAAAGCTTCAGAAGATAGCCAGCCAATGGATGAAGAGGTTACGTACCTAGCAAAAGGATATGAGGGTGTTCCATAGCCAACTGAGCAAAAACGACACTAAATGAGAGTAAGTATAGGTATAGGGGACCATGGACTAAACGAGCAAACCGATTACGCAGTCCGTCCGAAAGCTGTCGGATAGGAGCCGTTTGATGGGCCCCCGATAAACCAAACCTTCCAAGCTGCGCACGCCATGCCTGTTACGAGCGCAAAACAAGAATTGCGGATTACATTCTATATATTCTCAAGGCACAAGAAGGGACGTTACCTGGAGGTCCTTGTCGGGAAACTTCTCTGAAAACAACTTCTGGAAGTATTCAATTGGGCTCGTATCGTAGGGAAGCTGGTCAGCGGAATGCTGCGAATACTTTGCGAGCTTAAGAGCTGGGTGTTTTGAAATGGTACCCTCGGTGGGCTGAAGAACGTTCGTAATTAGGTGTAGGAGCGTGGATTTGCCAGCACCGTTGGCGCCGAGAATGGCTATCCGTGAGTCCATGCTGAATGACGAGTAAAAAATGAGATCATATAGCAAGCATTGGCTGACTTACTCGATACCAAATGATAGGTTTTTATACAAATAGTCTTCCTTTTTGCCCGAATAGGAGAACGCGACGCTGTCGAAAGCGATAATAGGTGGTGGGAGTTTCCTTATGTCCTCGAAATTGAATCTAGGCACCGAGGGTCAGAGTCAAAGGCCATAGAGTGATGAAGGTGGCTATTACCGTAAAGGTTTACGAGCTTCAACCTTCTCGATCAGGCCTGCGGCTTCCATCTTGTCAAGAATCTTCTGTTTTGATTTGGCTTGTCGCACCAGGTTGGCATATGTACCGGCAGAAGCGATGAATCTGGCAGTTTCGACTAAGGACATGGCTTTGGATGCGATGAGATAGTAACGCACTTTTTGATATGTGCAATTTCATCTTGTTGCTTATTGTACGCCTTCATCTGGTTCACTTCGTTCTCTTTCTTCGTTTTCACATATGTTGTGTAATTACCGGTGTAATAAACCAATTTCCTTTTTGGCGTAAGATCCATGATGTTAGTACAGACGCTGTCCATGAAGTCCTGGGAATGGGATGTAATAACCAGGATGTGATTGTACGTTGACAAGTAAGCTTCCAGCCAGACAACGGCACCGAGATCGAGATGATTTGTGGGTTCGTCGAGGAGTAGCAGATGAGGCTTCACAAACAAAGCACGAGCAAGTGCCACACGCATACGCCATCCACCACTCATGTCTTTGGTCGGTCTCATCATCATGCGCTGTGTAAATCCAAGACCGTGAAGGATACTCATAGCCTTGGCCTCGAACGTCGAAGGATCAAGTTCCTCCAATTCTTCGTAGGCAGCTTCAAGAGCTACATCATCTACATCATCAGCTACCGAGAGCTCTTCAATGTAGGCTTCGAGTTTAGCGACTTTTTCCCTAGCCGATGCGACGATAAAATCAAGAGCATTTACATCCGATGGTTCTGCTTCTCCCCGTACAAGATAGATGTCGATGTGGTTAGGAATCTCTATATCACGTTCTGCGATCGATTGCAGAAATGTTGACTAGAACGTTCCCAAACATATTATCAGTCAGCGTTACGCCGACATTGAAAACAGCTAACGACACACCTTTCCGGAACCATTCTCACCAAGCAATCCGTATCTTTGCCCGTAGTTCAAGGCTATCTCAGCCCCCTCGATAAGGAGCCGACCATGAAATGAAAGGGTATATGAGTCCATCTTGACATCGCGACCTTTGACATCGGACACCAACACTCCTGCTGCGCTCCTGAACCAACATCAGCGATATGCCAAATGGCATCGGCGAAAAGAACTCACCGTTCAGTCGCAAGGTTGAGCTTGGCCATAGAGAGGTCGTCCGTACTAGTCGCCGCGCTCCTGCTGGTCAGCGGAGTGTTGACAGAGCTACCGCCATCGACCGAACCAGAAGGCGTTGTCGAGGACGATGCAGTCGAACCTATGCCAGCACTGTTTTTTGCCGCCTTTTCAGCAAGGCGTTTTTGTTTTGAGGCTGAAAGAGGCATTGCGATGGGAGTAAAGATCAGACCGGCATTGATCAAGAAATTTTGGATTAGATAAGTCGGACTTGAAAAAAGATTATCTAGTGGCTGTGCAAAAATGGACAGCTCTGCATTTTTTTCGAGCTCTAGGCACCATGGATACTCCTTGACGATAGATGGGGGAAAGATGGCCAGCAGTTTTCACCACAGGACTTTTGATTCATTAGCAGTCAACCAAGAGCCGTCTACTCGGAGGAGACTAGAGATGATATAGTATACGGTTCGCTCGAAAAATTTGTGACCGTTCTTGATGCTGACGAAAGCATATGGTCGTTTCAGAGGAGAAAATTGCAGGGCACATCCATGTTCCCGTCGCCTACGGCAGCGACGGCAAATAAGACATGTTGCCACAAAATCGTGGGTGGAATTTACACGGCCGAATGCTGTTGAATTTCTCCCGTAAAACCGACGTGCTCGGCTGCGACTGTAGCGAACTTTCAATGTTATTGGAGCACAGTGTCTTATGAAGAATGAACAACGTTACTTACGAGATTGAACCCAAAGCTACTCCATCTGTAGGCCTTTATCGTGCCCCAATGAAATCAGCTCCATCCCGTTAGGCTAGCCGCTACCTCCATATCTCTCGCTGTTTCGGGCGTAGGATTATGCCAACACTTGAATGATTTTAGCTCGTTCGACTCATCGCACAGGAAGCACTGGATACGTACGCTAACGGACTATTCATTTTCGGAACAACCAGTTAGTGCAAAACACGTTGCTCCGCCAACCTTCAGAAATAGACTAGCTCACAATTTGTCGCTTCCGCGGTCCAGCCACCCAATTACTTGCACCATTGGGCGACGCGTGTTTCAGCATGACGACATGATCATGGTGGTGGCCTGTCAAACTCGTGCACATCAGCCAATCAGCCTGTCAATCATATAGCCGGATAGCTCTTCTTTTGGTAAGCTCCCAGTATACTGTGTACGTGCTCCCACACCTAAAACATTCCACAGTCATACAATTTACGCCGATGTATGTATCAATCAGTTTGAACAGAATACCAGACTAAGTCGCGCAACAGCCAATCGCAATCGCTCATGTTCCAATTGGATATCGCTGATTGTTTTCTTCAGACAAGCACCGTCCAATACCCGTCATCAACATGCTGTAAAGGCGGATGATAGAAACGGTCGCTGTCTGTTCGTCCAAGCTGTCCCACATGTCACTTGGCAATCTCCATGTGCAATCTTTTCTTTCGTTGAAGGTGGCTGCGGCGTCTATGACTGGCAAAGAAGCAGGTTAGCTGTAAGCCCTATGCCATACTCTTCTGATAGAGTGCTTACTTATTCTGTTCTGTCTCACAGCAGACTGATGGATGCTCAGAATCTATAGAATAGACAAATATACAGTGTCGCTTGTCCTTTTCGAAGTCTTGTACAATGTCGAACCTCAATGACGGTCAAATCTACGCAAGCCAACTCCTCCCGAAACGCCATGGTTACCCACTATAGGTTCCATAGTCATATGGCAACTCAATAACATATCGCACGAAAGAGTGTTCGTATAGGTGATGTTGGATATGTCACCGAAGAGGGCGCATTTGAGACCCTATTCAATGTTCGGTGGATCGCCAGACAATTCCATTAACCGGCGTGGTGTTCCCGAAGAAGTTGAACAACTGCACATCCCCTTTGAGGAAAAAAAATCGTTCACATACCAAAACTTTCACCAAGCCAAGTTGCAACAGTAACGAGTGCATCAAACAAAAGAAACGAGCTGTTGATCTTTGGACACTTGCCCACACCTGAACTTCCCGTGAATTTGCCAACGTCTATTTTTTTTTCTCCTTTACCCGTTGTAGTGTTTGCTAAATGGTATCCATAGCGGTTTCGTCCCCAAGGTGCAGGCACAAGTCTTTCAGTTTTACATTGGATATCAATTCGCAAGGAGGGATACTTCACCTTCCCGATGGGGCATGTCGCGTATCTAGCCCAGCCGAGGTGTTCAGAGATGCGGCTATAGGGGTGCCAAGAGCTAGTATACATTCGCCAACGTGACTTTACGACGGGAGGGGGGGATTCCCAATGGCGCGTTGTATCTGGTAACGGGACCACGACAAGGCACAATCATGGATGGTAGGAAGCACTTTCCAACAGATCTTCGGACATACAGACTTCCTTCAAGTTGACTGCGGCGTCGATGTGCGAAGCTCGCGTTTCATGCCCGTATTCCTAGGGAAACATCTAGCCCTGCAATCTTCAGCGCAGGTCCATCATCATCATCATCATCAGAACACACCGACTCGGAAGACGCACTTCATCAGCAGACCACCCCAATAGTGCAAGATGATTTGCGTTTTCTCTCCCAATGATATCCTCGGACGGAACAACCAAATGTATTTTTATTCGTGGATATTGAATTATATTGCGCTCAAAGTCCCGTATATCATTGTTGCTCGGCACTAATATCAAAAGTTGAGATAAATTCCATCTCATCTATCAATCGAAAAGATATCGCCAAATCATTCCTAGAACGCCGGTATGACCAAAGGTCTCATTTCGCTACCACTATGGCCCGACCGCACGCAAAGGAGGGTGGGTGATGAATTCCAGGCTCATTTCAACCCAAAGCTTTGGAATCTATCTCCTCACAATCTGAGTTCTCCGAGTTGATCTTTGAATATCTGCCTGTCACGCTAAGAAGTATGCTACACTCCATACGCCCCACTGAGAAAGATAGACAAAAAAAAAAGTTGAGCTAAGCGTCGTTTTGCTCCAAATTGACAGACCTACCATCCGTCTAAGATAATTAATGAATTACTGCTGCACATGGGTAAGTCAAGTAGAAGTTGAGAATGCTATTTTCCCACGTGTTCGTTTTGAGTTAATCACCAGCATCAGTTGTCCCAAATGCGTCAGTTTCGGTCGTCCACGACGACGAGTGGACGTCCTTGATATGTCAAATTATTACGGTATCTGTGCCTTATTCTTCTGTCGCTGATCATACTGGGTTTCCACGTGCAAGGATGATTATGGAATGCCACAGGATGAAGAGCTTCTAGCTTCTCTTGCGTGTACTGGACGGGGTGTACGTTTCCCCACGTTTGACAATCTTTGGCCTTCCTAAATACGTTGGTGGTATAGCGTCTTCAAGACAAGGCACTGCAATCTCCGAGAAACGCTATCATATATGTTCATTGATCAATCTCTATAATTCTAAAAATCAATCCTTTCAAGAGTCAATTCAGACCAAAAATAAAAGGATTGTCATGCCGGTGGGAGCGGACTCTTACCCCTGCAACTACACCACTCTGTGCAACGACGATCACAAAACACGGGACGTGAATGTTTCTTTTTCTGTGTGCGGGGTTCTCACACCCCATCAAGTTTGGTTAAACATTGGGTTCTATCCAGGGTCAAATTGTTTGACTTGCTTCATCGTGTGAAGCATCTTTCTGAGGAGGGGGATCACCAATAATATCCGGGCCACACCACACAAAAACCGTCCCCCCACCTGCCTTGTCGAAGTGAGATGAAGACGCACCGCACCAGCTCGGACGTCAAACGTCAAAAAAAAACAAAAAAACAAGAACGTCATAATCACGAGCAATTTCGAAATAGAATAATATTAACTACTCTAAGATATTAACAATGAGTAAATATTAAAAATCTATTATCTGTCCGTCATCAAGCCAATACAGTACAAGTATAGCCGTGAATGTACGCTAGATACGCTTTCGGAATTTAGATATTCCTAAACAAAAACAACACAAAAAAACAAAAACAAAAACACGGGAAAAGCAATAAATATAATTGATCGATATTGGAGAAGTGGGAGGGGGTATAGAGCACACCCATGCCCAAAGAAACTCACCTTGGGCTAGTGGCAGGAGGAGTATGTTTCGAACGAGGTTTGATTTTATTGCGTTTAAGCGAAAGTGGTCTATCCCTTCCCCGGAGTCTCGAATACACACCACACGCATTACACAACTGTGCTCCAGTTTTACTGCGACGCCACACAGACGTACGGTGCGTATGACAATGGCTGCATTCCGGTCCCGAAGTATCACCATCCGATTCATCCGAATCGTCTACGTCGGCTTCGATAAGCTCCTTGGGACGATGTTTGTTGCGTTGTTGAAGGTAAAGCCCACACGCATTACAAAGAGGTTTCAAAGTCGAAGGCTCGCGGCGCCAAAGGGGAGTCGAAGTAGCATGGCAGTGAGAACACACCTTGCCATTCGTAGATGAGATCTCGCTGCTGTTGCGACGTGAGATGGAAGACGACGATGAACTGCTAGTAGTCGAAGCCGGGGAGCGTTGACGATGAGTATGGGTAGTAGTAGGTCTGGATTGAGGGGATGGGATCTCTACTGAATACTTTTGCTCCGATGGCAATGGCAGTTGAAGTTGAATGTCCGGCGAACTCATAGATGACGATATCGGTTCGTTCCAGGAAGGATCAAAAGTATAGTACTGATTGTCGGCAGGGTGGTGTGACCAGCCGAATACCTCAGGCGCGACATCGGTTCCCAAACCCTGAAGCGAGTTGCCTTGAGGACTCGTGCCTTCCCACGCATTGCCTCCTCTGCTGCCGCCTCTCGTGGAGTTGCTAGGGTTCGAAAGGGAAAGGCTATTGGACACGTCGGAAAGTGCTGGTGACAACATGGAGTATACGACATTCTCTTCACTGCGTGGTCTGTGGTGGTGGCTTGAGTTTACGCGAGCGTGTGAGCTTTGGAATTCGGTGTGCAGCCGGTGCGGTTCGGATAGTGTGTAGGATGGAGAAGAGGGTATATAGGAGGGGAAACCATGTTGAGGGTATGTGGATGATTGAATATTGTGGTGGATGAATTGATGAGGGGTGGGAGGAACGGCCCGTGGTTGATTTGAGGGTGGGTAACCAGTCGGAGAGCTCGATCCTACAATGTTTATTAGTCGAGGAAGTTAGCGTGTACGTGACTGATAGTAACGTACCAGAGAGGTTCCAGTTGGGACTATATGAAGAGCCGGTGTTGTTAGGATACTGTTGCATGTTCCCGTGGAAGTTGTTGTACACAGGCCCGTTGTTGCTCAACATGAGCGACGCCTGTGAGCTGTCAAGGGTGTGGAACGTGTCGAAGAGGATATGCTGTGGATGAGCCATGTGAGGTGGGAATGTGGAAATAAAAAGAGAGCGAAAAACGGCGCTCTTTTAAAGATGTGGTGAACGGGTTCAGAATGAGGGGTCGGATGTAAACCTGTGTCGCTTATAAGTATGATTTAGTATTCAAAATGGGTAGTGTATACAGATCGGTTATTAGCTCACCTAGGCATAGGGAAGATTAGATCGGAATGCTCTGGAAGGGGAATTGCCTAATTCTGAAAAAGT
>CEMU01569333.1:8875-23987 GCA_900068965.1 Calocybe gambosa
CACGGCGGACTATAGTGTCGGCTCGGAGGTGCCTATGTGAGTTGAATCGTTCATTTCAGTTTTCAATTCGTCTACTGGTTTATCGTTCATCCACGGCACTTCACCATTATTGGAATCGAATGAACGGATGACATCGCTTGTAAAAATACGTCAACATACATCGCCATGTCAATATTTCTATTTCGTCGATTCTCACATCTAGTACTCCCCGGCCTGCTGGGTAATACCTCATGCCGGGCTTTCTTTGACCCCATAACACGACTAAGCTCGTTGCTCTATACGTGATGTTTTCATGAGTACTAGTACATAAGAAAAAGCTTATCCATAGGAAAATCTTAGATTGATTCTCGAGGTCAGGGTAAGGTTGACGACGAGAAAAACACCGGGCAGAGGGTCATAATCACGGGAAATTCCGCTTGGGAAAAAGTTGGGTCGAGGTAAAATTAAATTCGGTGTCAACTGATGACAAGCTTCCAATGCTTCCGAAACCTTTTTCTATTGACCGTGGCTTCAAGTTGGGTATAATTCTCGGTGGATTGTCTGCTCTAGGTGCTATGGGCAGATAAGTGTACAAGTACATTGCACCCTTGCCCTGGTTGCTGTCTTACCACACATGTGATGATCGTCGATGAAATGGGTATGGTACGCGACGATCACCCTGAATTTATGTATTCTGGGACAAAAATATCATGACACGGCAACTCACTTGTCATATTAAATTAGTCTTAGCTCCCATTTGTTTTCAAGTTGTCCGCCTATATCTTTGGTCCTGCCTTGACGATGCCGGTAACGCTCACAGTCTCTCGAGCAAGTCTTACAGGTTTGCGAGGTCGGTTTTTTGCATTTCTTGTACGAATGTTGAGAATTCATGCATATTTTGCCATAGTTTCTGCTGCGTTTCTTCATAGCTTGTCTATCGTTGCCACCGCGTTTCGCTTGATACACCGCAAGCAGAGAAAGCAATTTGCATCAGATGATTGGTGGGCTCTTGCAGCAATCTGCTTCAACACCATCGTCTTTACTTTCTTCTGGGTACGCATCTCGATCAACGGTATTTTTAACTGCCAGGCAGATTTTGAGCACCCAATTTACTGTGTTCTCTACAAGATGATGCCTTCAACGGTGTGCCTCCTTCAAGACCTCTATCACAAGCGACGTACTACCTGATGTCTATTGCGTTTACATGTACCTTATGGTATGTCGGCCCATCAAGCTCTTTTGCTATCCTGATGTTTAAATATGCAGGTCTGCCCGTATTAGTATTGCGTGTAGCATTCTTCGAGTTCTACATGGTGGATGGATAAGGACCTTTGTGCTACTGCTGGTTTGGCTTTTTCTCGCAACTTGCATTGCATTAGTGACCGCAAAAAGTTGGATATGCAAGAATACCACATGGACTACCGATTGTCCGTTGGGTAAACCTTATGGCATCTCCAAGTTAACCAGTGAGTTACTCCGCTACTAATATTTTAACATACCCAAACGTTTTGGCACAACTCGAATATAGCGGATGTCATATCCAATTTTACTCTTGTCACCATCCCTCTTTATATTCTTTGGAACACCGGCATGCCCAGAGTTCCACGACACATGATCCGCGCTGTTTTCGCTACAAGCATCCTTACGACGTCCATTAGCGCCATGCATCTCGTCTATGCTATGGGCCCAAACCGATTCCTTGATGGCTATACTGCTCATTTTGAGGTAGAGAGATTGACTTTCGATCCGGAAGCTTTATCTGATAACAAATAATCAAGTCGGCTGTGACTGTTCTAGTTTGCAATCTCCTGGTGCTAGTGACGTACGTCTATCGCCGTATCCGGGGCGATGTCGAAAATGAGAATGATTCCTCGTCTTCCCGATCACATGCGCACCCAGCAACTATTATGCCCATTTCTTTGACGCGCATAACAGAGCCGAGTTCTTTTGGTTCGCTATCACAAGCTGGTCGTGTTACCTCTGTGCTTATCGAAGACAGCCTCAAATCCAAGGAAGCAGGCTCTGTGCTCTAGGTCAAAACAAATGCATTTTTCTCCAACTCGCTATGACATGCTGGACATACCTGCTATCCTGACTTTTAGGTCCTGCGAACTCTATTAACAAGCATCGTTCCTATGTTTTGTCGTTACAGTAATCGCTTTCGTGTACATATACGTCGCAGTCGTAATGTATATTAATAGCCCGACGTACGTATAATACAGCGTCTCCTATAGGCTATGCTGTAAAACCTTCAGAATCAATGATGGCATGCCCCCAAATTCAAGTCGAGTCTAATGAACGAAAATCCGCAAACCGATTAGGAAGATACGATACGTACGTCTCAGTCAGATATTTGATTACATGTCATCTGTTTTATGTCAAGTTTTAATTTGGCAGAGTTCTGGCCGTGGATTGTAGATATGAGAAAATATGTGCTCAAAATGGCTGAGAAGACAGCGTTTGCTGTGCAAGTACACGGGAGCTTTACGGAACTCACCGGCTGGGTAAGAGACTACAGCATTTAGAGCCGGAGTATCATGAACGCGCTTATAGTTCATCCATGCTGTCGAAGATCTGGCTCAGTCAGACAGCCAACCAAAGGTGGGTAGCACACGTGATTTGCACACCAACCTTTCGTTTCCTTAGGGCCTTCCACTCTTTGAACTCCTTGAACTCCCTCGCCTTATATTAATCCATTAATCAGGGTTTGTCTCGTCTCATCAATTAATAACCTTTCACACTAGAGACATTGGTGCCCTGTGGCGTTGAAGGGTTGGTCTACCGAATTGAAAATAATCCCAGAACGTCAGATATAAATACCCCGCGAGAAATTTGCCATCAACCTGCTTAGGGTTCCTCCAGTCCCACCATCTCCATTCCCTCGTGGCTGTAGGGCTTGTTGGCCACGCTGCGACCAACAGCGACCAAAATCCGGCGATTAAAATTTACAAGCAAGAGCTTCACACTGCACGGGACCACCAGGCAGCCATGGCATCCTCCGATGAACCGTCATTGGACCAAGCAGCAGCCCAAGTCAGCTCACCAGCAGCACCCCACGAAGCTACCACTACGGATGCAAGTGAGATGAATTCTAGGCCTCAACAGCCTCCGGCGGACTCCACGTCACACGACTCGCCCATCTCACCCCTGAAGGAGAATGATTCAGATCCCCAGCCGGAAGAAAAATCAAAATCCGCTGCGGATGTCTCGGGGGCAGCTTTGAACCAGGTCCAGGTGCCTCAAACACCACAAGTGTACATTACGTTTCTGGTCATATCTGGTCGGCGGAGGACAATGTCTTTTGAACCTGAGACAACGTTGTGTCGTGTAAAGGAGCTTGTTTGGAATGCTTGGCCTACTGGTAAGTGTTTTCTTTCTTAGATTCTACTTACGATCAAGGTGCGATTGAGACATTTTTGTAGAGTGGGAAGACGAACGACCTGTCGCTCCTTCTTACCTTCGTGTTTTATACCTTGGGAAAATGCTTCAAGATGACGATACACTCTCAAGTATGTTATTTTAGTCTTCGGCGCGTAGTTTTCCGTCATTCCTTGTGTTTCATTCGTGCACGCGATCAGTAGATTTACTGACTACGTGCTTTATAGAGCTCAGACTCCCCACTCATCTGCCCCAATCGAGACCCGCACCTATACCAACGATTGTCCATCTTTCAATCAGGCCTTACGCTCCATCGAACGACAATGATCTAAAGAAGAAGCGAAATAGGTATAGATCTGGTGATGGTAAGCAACTATTACTCCAGGTCTCTATACGTGATGAGTGTTTAACATTTGTCCTGTTGCCTAGCGAACGCACAGCCCCCTGTCGGAGATGTTGGAGACGACAACGGCCGGGCTGGTTGTTGTAATTGCGTTATTTGCTAGGCATGATGCTGTTAGTCAGCTTATTAGGATACTTTGGTTTTGTGCTAATGCTTACTTGTCCCATCTAGATCCTCCAACTATCGTATCCGTCGGCAAACGCTGTCATCCTCCCCCCCATTTAGCACTAATCCTCGAGTACATCGCTATCCGCAGCTTAACGCACGCTCAACATTCATCTTGATGCATTGACGCCTTAATGTTCTAATGGATCCCTTCCTCTTGACTTCCGAACATCTGAATGCTTATGATTGTTACTCATTTCCTTGGTATGATTATACCGCTTTCGATCAATTTATGGCTAATATGTACGCACGACGCAGAACCGACCTTCAGTTCTGTCGCTTAGACCTTCCACAAATAAACGTCGTCGACTTCGACACACGAATTGATTTCCTATTACTCACGTTCATATACCGTATACTACTGAACAATTTCTAATCCGGCAGTCTCTTCTCATGATCAAGGAATGGCCTTTCTTTTCTAATCGGTTGCACGCGTGTCCATGTGTCGATTTCTACTTCGGCGCTTGCTGACGTGGTTTTGGTATTAAATCAAAAAAATCCCCTTTGTGTGCTGTTTCCTGTCCCTTGCATTTGTATATTACTTCAAATCACAAATCATTGTGTCATAGCTCAGCTCACAAACTTGAGGAATACCCCAACGGTACGTGAAGAGTAGATGGTCTTTTTTTTTTTGTCAGACGCGTCGTTTGTACAAGGTCACAAGATCAGCACGAAGGTCACGTATGAGTATACCTTTGGGCCTTCTAACTTGCGCATCACACTTGCTAGATTGAGAATTCTCTGATGCTGTGTCAGAAACCGTGGGGCCAGGCAATGACGAGTTGAACGTTGAGCAGTTAACCCTCTTGTGATGGCCAGATCCACCGATGCACCCAAAGCAAAGAAAGCACAGCGCGCATACGAGCGTGCATTAGACATATACAAGGAGCATATGACCTCTGAAGAGTTCGACAGGTTCGAGGAGATATCAAACTTAGACCACCTTGTCGAGCAGTCACAAACAATCTGCAAAGCGCTGCACTCGAAGAAATCGTCGTCACTGCGTATGCGAGCCGGTAATCTAGCATACAGCCTCGAACCTTTTGAAGAACTCTTGGGGAGCGCATGTAGACTGTCCCCAATGGTAGGAGGGCTGGTTTGGGGAACTGTGTCCTTCATTCTCGAGGTATGATGCCTATAAATGCTTGTTTTGGTTTTTGAATTCTGAATGGGAAGCTGTAATAGCTAGCAAGATCCAACAAGGACGTGCTGGAGGAGGTGCTAGAATTCTTTATGGGGATGGCCGATGAGATCAAGTACCTACGGTTGGTCGAAGACACATTTGACGCATCCGATATCGTGATACCTGCGATCGAAGCGGTATATGTCGCAACGGTAGGTTTTTGGGGACAGGCAGCGGAGTATTATAGAAAGAGAATGAGGACGGGTGAGGCTACATCTGCTTGCAAAGGTCGAGGCTAAGACGCTACAGGTGTCTCACCACGCCTAGTTAGCTTCTTTTCCTCGTCAACTAAAATGCACAAGGAGTTTCTCAAGCTAAAAGACCAGATCAGAACACAGCGGACAAGGTTACATGAAGTCGCAGCTGCTCAGGCCCACGCCCAGGATAAAGTTGACAGGATGCAACGTCAGCAGGAGAAATTCTCCGCTTGGATTGACGCACCACATTATGAGCATGATCTCAATGGAGCAGACGAGCGTCGTCACGAAGGCACTTGCGAGTGGCTCGGAGGCAAACAAGAATACCGGGATTGGGTAGGAGGTCGGGCGAGCAGCTTACTAGTGATCTATGGGACTGCCGGAGCCGGGAAAACTGTTCTGAGTTCATGGCTGGTTAGCGAAGCACGATCCTGCTCTACAGGACACATGGTTCTCTACCACTTTTTCAAAGAGACGGACGACAGCAAGAACACAGACCTAGCTGCAGCGCGGTCTCTTCTTGACCAATTTTACGACTCTTTGCTTTCTGCGAACCATACTCTCGTACAAGTTCTCGAATCCGAACTACAGACCGTATCCCGCAAAAAGAACACGGATTTTGAGCCGTTCTGGAAGATTCTTTCATCTCTGCTTCTTCGATACTCGCAATTCCCACTGCCAGACAACTCTTTTGCCATGACAATAGTTCTTGACGCCATAGACGAATGCAAGGAACCATTGAAGCTAGTTCAGGGCCTGCGGAGGTTAATACACGCTGCGTCAAACAAGATTCACGTCGTAGTCACAGGACGTCCAGCAGGTGGTCATTTGGATGACTTTCGGCACGCTTACAACGATCAGACCCAGCCCATCGTACTTGCACTCACCCAGGACGATGTCAAATATGATATCGCAGCCTTCATTACACACTCCGTCTCGCAGATGGAACGCTTTGACGACCCCAAGCACGCTGATCTACGAAACAGGATTACCACGGTGTTCAGCGATGTCAACAATCATCAGGGGATGTTTCTATGGGCCTATTTGATGTGCAAGGAGATCGAGTCCCAGCTTTGGGTTGCCGATATATGGAAACTATTGGACCATCTACCCCAAGGGCTGGATGGAATGTATGTACAGATCTGCAGGCGACTCTCAGCTGGAAATAAAAGGACTCTGGAATTTGGCCGTGCTGTGTTACAGTGGATAGTGACTAGTAAACGCCCTATGACGTTTGTCGAGTTGGAAGAAGCGCTAAAGGTGACGACAGTCGACGGTGATGACAATTTCTTTGACACCAAAGGTGGACTACTTTGGTCGCGTAGAGATATTGTCACCAGTTGTGGTGACCTCGTGCGGTACAGTGGGCTAACCAATGGTGACACGATTGGCGTTGTTCATTTGTCGGCACAACAGTTCCTATCAACTTCTTATCCTGATGTATCCCAACGGGTTCCAAGTGATGCGTTAGATGATGTGAAACCCTTCCTTGTCGACGTTCGCTATGCGGAACTGAAGATGGGGACAACATGCATCAGGTACATTCTCTCTACCGCTTCTCGGTCTGAGGAATACCTTTTACCGATTGACCGGGGCAAAGTACGCACATCAGGTCAAGTTGTTTTCAAGAAACAATATCCATTGCTTGACTATTCTGTGTCCTGTTGGACGGATTATGCATTGAGTGCACTCTCACCCCGGACTCCCCGTGACATAACCCAAACTGGACACCTTCTTGCAACTATCTTCGAATTCACCCGTTCTTCAGCTTCTTATATATGGCTAGAGGAACTAATTCGCTCAACATACATAGAATTCGCACAAAGCGTTGTCCGGCGTTTTACTACATTGGACAATGGCTTAATTCCTGTTGATACTTTGCAATGGTTTCGCGCGGCAACAAAGACGTTATTCAACTTTTCCCAGACAGTTTCTTCTTACCCTCAGGTGATTCCGCTCTGTGTCTCGCAGCTGCATTCTGCGGTGCCCGACAGGGCTGAAGGCACCGCCAACAGTTTCCCCCCACTGGAGGCAGACACTTTGCGAGACTGGATACACTACGATCCTATCACGGACCGGCTTTTTTCCATCGTCAGCGGCCATCGACCTGTTCTGAAGTGCCAAACAATGAAAACCGGTCTACGGCGTCAGCCGCTACTACTCTCACCCGATGAATCGCGAAAAGATCCTTTCCACCTCATCTCTGCAACTTTCAGTGCCTCATTCGAGTTTTTCGCGGTTACATCTTTAGAAAAAAGTCATTCGCATCATGAATATCTCACAAGATGCTGGAAAATCAGTAACCTCGATGCCACTTCTAGCATAGGCAATTGGGCGGTGCTCGCCTTTCGCGACTCTACACCGGCTGCCTACCACAACAACGCGGATATTGGCATAGAGTACGTTTTTCAAGGCATGGCCGCATTTGGTAAAGACAATACAATCATCACACCTGGGGGGGTGTTTAGCCTCACCACAAAGGAACGTATAGCTAGGCCTGGGATGATTTATGAGCTAAATTCTACATCTCGTATCACCGGCACGTCGTTCAGCAAGCCTGGTAGACACGTCGCGAGGATCAGAGATGGCTCGCTCGAAGTGCTTCACATCGATGGGACGCTACTTTTTACGCACGAGTTTACCGACTTGTCAAGGCCGCCTGAGCTGTGGGGCTTCGGTGATACAGAGACCAAGGTCATTGTACTCGTCAAGGAGCCGAGACCGAGGCTATTGTGTTTCCTCGTGAACGAAAATAAACGGATTGAGTTGTCATTGCCCATCGGTAACTGGAGCATGCGCCATGGGGCTTTTACCAGAAACGAGGCAAGATTTGTGGCAGCTGTCGATGAGCGCCCTGCTGGTGATCGACGATTAGCTGTGTGGACATTCTTGCAAGACGAGGATGGGTCCTATCAGGATCATGCAGACATCCTTATTATCCTTAGACGTCCCAAAAATTTCTCATTTGACTTGGTGGCGGGAGTATCAGAGAGCTCGGCCGAGGACGCCCTCGTTGTTGACACTGACGGGCACATCAGCAGGCGACCCCTTGATCTTCAATTTTTGTCAGATCAAGTACAAACAGCGCGCCGGGCGGATTGGATAGTTACATGGGAAAGTCATGTACCAGAATTCGTAATATGGTCCATCCAGGCCAGGTCAGTTTGCGTGTACTTGCTCTAGGCACATCTTACTGGTCTCCCTAGTGGCGCTCTAAGAGTAGAGCGGTGGTCGCTTGGATTCCCACATCCAGAGCTTATCTCATGCACCGAAGAACCCAATCTTATTCAGAATGGATGGATATTTGTACCAAGTCCGAATGGTCGGTGTGTTGCTACCAGCACTACAATCATCAATCATCGAACAATGCCAGACGGCTTTGATGTGTCCGAGCTCTCGCTGTCTGGAGAGATGGAAGGATGTGCATTCAGCCGAGACGGGTCCCTTTTTGGATGTGTCCACGATGACGGAATGAAGCTTTCCATATTTGACGTTTTACCGGAACGACGAGTCGCTCAACGAGCCACTTTCGCTTTCGAGCAAACCGTGCCTAGTAACCTCGTTTTTAGCGATAGTGACCCAAACTTACTGGCTGTTGGTAATTACGTTATGAGACTAGAAGGCAGCTGCCTAAAGGTCGAAACTAGAATTGATAGTAGTACGCTATTTCTTTTTATTTTCCTTGCTTCGGAGTCCCTTATTGTTTCCAAAGGAATCAAAGGTTTTTCGGGATGTGGTCTGCATTGCTTTGATGGACAATTCAAACTTTATCGACTCCCGGGTAATAGGTCTTCGCCGACGCAAATAAGGCACCCAATTTCCATGAATCTCCACAACCATCATCTCTACAACTATCATATTTATCTACCCCATATATTCCGACTACATCATTCAGGGAATATCATCTACTTGCAGCGCAAGTTGATCGACGGAAGCGACAACACTTGTCGTGCTTGTGTCATCTGCATTTTACCTGACGCACTCCTACATATTCCCGCCGAAACGGTACTTGTCTGGCCAAAGAAAGATACTGATCATTTGAAACTGGTCATGGTTTCGAAGGGACAACCAATGGCGATTGGTACTGGTATCACCAAAGAGAGGCTGACGGAGGAGGACAGGTGGTTTGATGACAGATGGTACTACGTATAGCAGCCAGATAACCGTTCAATGTCGTTTTACCCCTGCAGGACCTTGTAAGCCTTGCCATTAGCAGATGATCGTTTTGTAACGTGGACTCTTTTGCTTGAACACGCCTGAGAGCAATTCATATGCGAGGTAGAACTTCAAAGTACCCGTCTCCTGGCGCTAGCGAAAAGATATACTTTGTACTGGACCTCATCACTTCGCCGCCTGTTCACGCGTCAAAATATCAAGAGACGAAGGTAGTACATCAAATTTCAACAGAAACGTGCACATAACACATCAGGTGTTTGGATCAGCAAATGAATATGTAATAATCCTAAGATAATCTTTTTCACTTTACGATGGTATCTCCGTCGAAGAAATCCTACAGCGAGCGGGCGCTTCAACATGACAACCCAGCTGCGAAACTGCTCTTGGAAACCATAGAACGTAAGAAATCGAATCTCGCCGTCAGTATAGACGTCAACAATTCCCGGAAATTTCTTACTATTGTCGACATCGTTGGCCCGTTTGTCTGTCTTATAAAGGCATTGTATCGAGTTTCCTGAGAGTTGCCCTACGCTGCTTATTATAACAACAAGACACACATCGACATCCTCGTTGATTTCAATGACGATGTCATCAGACAACTTCAAGATCTGAGCAAAAAGCATGACTTCGTAATTTTCGAGGATAGAAAATTTGCGGACATAGGTAGGAAAATACATTTCGCTGTGTGAAATAATTTCTTGTATACACGCGTTTCCTTTATTGTAGGTAACACCGTTGCATCCCAATATCGCAGCGGCGTATATAGGATTGCTACTTGGGCCCATATCACCAATGCTCACCCAGTCCCTGGACCATCCATCGTCTCTGGTCTCTCTTCCGTGGGTCTGCCTCTAGGTCGCGGTCTCCTACTCCTCGCGGAGATGAGCACAGAGGGTTCCCTTGCAACAGGAGCGTACACTGAAGGAGCAGTATGCATAGCTCGAGTAAACCGCGATTTTGTTATAGGTTTTATCGCACAGCGCCGCTTTGATGGCATGCGATTTTCGCCAGACGACATAGTTGACGAGAATGAAGACTTTCTGATCCTAACACCTGGTGTGAGCCTTGAGTCGAGTGGTGACACGATGGGCCAGCAATACAGGACTCCCAACGATGTCATATTTGGCTCGGGATGCGACGTTATCATTGTCGGGCGGGGGATTTATGGCAGCAACCTGGACCAGAGAGAGGATATCACTGCGCGTGCAAAAGAATATATGGTAGCCGGATGGGAGGCATATCTGCAACGTCTAGGGTGATCAACGAGCGAGAGCATGTTTAAATCATCCCCCTGATAAGTAGTGATAGATTATGGATGAATGTGCTCTTGGCGAAAATACCATGTGCTCGTCTATTTACTGGCTCGCTCTCGTTCTACCTTCTTTCCGAACTTTCCGAGTCTGTAACAAGAATCTGGTGCTTCTCCGAACCAGTAAGTAATACTGCTCATAGCCATGCTTCTACTTCTGCCGCTCTCTTTGTTCTTGCTCCCCTCGCTATATAAAGTAGCAGCTAAAATTCTGCAAAGAAAGCTGAATACCGTGCTCCAGATTAGACGCTGGAACCTGAAAGAGTTGCCAACGAACTAATGAGCATTGCTAAGCACATATCGGCCACACAGCATGATCTTGATCTAAGAAAAAGCATGAGCGGCAAGAAGAAGAGGTGTAGGATGGTACTACCTGATAGATGGAATTTCCGTCATTGATAAGACATATCAGAAGTGCAGTACTAGTGCCCAACTAGCGCACGTTTCTCTCGAGACGCCAGTCAATACTTAATAGGGAACACCTGAAGACGGCTATTGTCAGTGGTATGCCGATGATAACTGGATAACGAGTTGAACTCTATGGTGGACCAAGGCTGAATTGGAAAAAGCGTAAGTGGTTGTGTATTTTCAGAGACCAATCGTATATTGACCCTCGTAGGAGATTATTACCTCCCTCAGTATTGCAGCTTGATAACCCCAGATGAAATCTCCAAACGATTTGAAGATGCGGGCCCAAATGCAAGAACGTGTTTGGAACTCTCATCCACCCAACTCCAAAAATGGTACACTGAACGGGATGAGTGTGGTCAAATGGGTCACGCCTGAATGCTTGATAGGTAGTCTCCTGAACAAGAAGAATCAGTTGCGCATCGGTAATATCTTTCATCAAATCTGCCTAGTTCGCCGCTCCGACCACACAGCCATGGATTTCGCTGTCGAGCCTATTTCAACAGTTGTACGGGAGTCCTAATTATGGAAATGGAAAGAGGATGATCGGCGCAAGTTTATTAAAAACGTTTCTGGGATCCCAAATGCCAGTGAGATGGTGGGCTTGTTTCCCGAATTTCGTCAACAACGCCCATTTTCTTTGAATATCGATATCGAGGCAATCTCCATGTTTCGAACCGACGATGAACGTTCGCGCTAGCATGCACCATTTGGTGGCTTTTTTGGGCTGAAAGCTACATTGCACTCTCTTTCCCAATGAGGACTGAGACGTACGTGGCAAAGGTATGATTACCGTCGAAAAGAAAGTCTATCATCCTCTTGCTGATAACGATCCTGCGATTGATTCTTCTATTGTTCATTCTGGCGACCTCTACTTATTTCAGTTTACTGCTGGCTCGACGCATGGTATTAGCCGTCGTCTCGTACGCCTGCTTCATCGGCTCGATGGCGAGAAGGTTCCCCCAAGCACAAACGAACATTTCATTTTCGTTGTCCCAAAGTCATTCGCCAAATTCGACTGCCCCTACGCGTAGCGATGGTTTTTTTTTAATGGCCATGTACCGTATGTAGCACAGGTTGATAATGAATTTGTAACCGTTTTTGTTCCTAAATCTGTAGGTTCTATAGACTGAAAGTCAAGCCACTAGCAGAGGTGAATATTCATGTAATGCTCCTGCCTCGACTGAACTGGGTGAGACGAGAAATATTGAACGTAGCGCCATTGATGGGGTCGACAGTTTTGTCGGGCTTGTTGTATCTCCATTCCTGCGTTAAAAGATTTCTCTACTGAGTCGGAGGAGATAATATTAGATCTAGAGTGCGATATCAGATATCTGAGACGATCTTTTGTCGGAGACTATTTGGTACGGACATTACCAGTGGGGCTGTGATTCCATGACAAGATCTACTCGAAAAATCCTGGCCGCAACTATATCTTACGACAGATATCCAAAGCGCCCACTCTTTTGTCTCCCGGCGTTAGCGAGATCTCAATGCGTAGGACGTGATCGGTTCCCCATTCGTGCGGTTACAATCATTCTTGTCGAGTGGCAGAAGTAACCAAGGAGCTCCAAATTGAAAGACGATGAATAAAGTTTTTAAACATATGCATTGACAACTGTAACACCTCTGGTAAGGAACAAACTCTACGTCCTAGATGACAGCATAAAAAGCAAGAGCACGCTCCAGCTGAGGCGGTTTAATCTAGGACCAGCTGTAGGCTCCTGCGAGAGCAAATATAAAATCATCGCAGGGGGACAATAATGCAGGTCCAGATTGAGTATGAGAAACCCTCAGCAAAAAAAAAAGAAAATTGAACAGTGAAGCACGTGATATTGTGTATTATTTGGTGCAATTGACGCGTCGCGTCCGAATCAATAAGCTCCATGAGTCAACGAAGGCCAATATTGGAAAGGAGCGAACCGCGATGGATGGTGCTGAGTTTCACGCTGCTGTAAGTCTTCAACGGTTCTGAGAAATATAAATCCAATGAGAAGCAAGGTCTACCAAATGGTTCGTGCAATACCACCATGTCGGGTCACCAGTTATGGTACGATCCAGGTTTGAGCATGTCACCGGGCTGATATCTCATATCTCTTATTGTACTACTAGGACATATAGCAAAACTTATCGGAATGCCACGTCATTCACGACATGTCGGACAAGGTGACCCCCCAGTTTAAATTCTCGTACGAGTAAGTCAAAAAAAAAAAGCTGACAACCCACCAAACGCGCGTTTGAAAAAGCTTTGAAATTTCTCTCTCCGGAAGCACATCCTCCAGTACCTTGGCACCGCGTTATAGGGTCCTCGGGGGCTATTTCATCCCGTGGACCAGGTACGCAAGGTGCTCAGCGTCAGCGAGACGCGCTTGTGGAGGAAGGGGTGGAGGTAACTGTTGGTCGGACAGGCGAGATGAGGGTTAATTTTGCAGAGTGGGGGTGGTTCCCGGAGCCTGGGACTGTCGCCGTCGATGATGGGGTTGATGGCGCTGTGGGCGCCGAAGTAGAGGATCCTGCCACTCATTAAGTTAGAGGGGCATATCGAAGCCATCGAATACAACTTGTTAAAATTAGTAAAACTCATACAACGCGAATTTCCTTGTCATAAAAGCCCCCCAACAATTATTCCACTTTCATCACGGACTCAATTCGGGCGGTTTGGACGCGCTTCTTGAAGTCTTTCCAGATGGGAAAACCGAATATTAATGTGGCAATGATATACGTCGCCTGTAAAGAATTCAGTGTGGGTGGTACACAGTAAAAGGTTTTGAGATGCTTACGCCGGTCAGATAACCCGTTTTGTGCCTTCGGCATAGGGTGAGGGTGTAGATGCTTTCAAGCGCGTGAAAGAAGCCCAATACATATGTGGCAATACGAGCTGGCTTGGAGCCAAACTTGGAATAGAACATCCGCGCTGGTTCAAATAAAAGCGAACCGCTGTTGTTCGGAGCCAAGTGAAGATAGAGAACTAGACCAATGATAATAGCTGACACGATGGCGTCGGAAGGAAGACGAAAAGAAGTGATTCGGGGGGCCTTGATCTACATATGAGATGTAAATGAGAGATCGAAAAAAATCAAAAATCAGAGCTGTTCTTGCCATTCCTAACTGCTCCTGAGCAACAGCTTTCATCTCCAGTAGGCGCGGTTTAACGTCGTTGTAACCATTTAAAGGTGGTTCAATGGGAATGTGCACGACCTTTTTGCTTCCGGACTTTAGTGTGCATGTTAATGTCATGTCCTGGAAATGCCCAACATCAACCAAAAATGTTTAGAATGTGTGACAAATGTGAGCCCGGGCACTACTAGCACTCGCCTTTGAGGTGATGCTCGTCATTTCCGCGCCAGTCATGGGTTCTGTGACTTTCCCAAACCACTTCGCATAAGCAACTAGAGTGTCTGGATGATTCGACATGTACATTCGTAGAAAACCGGACTTGTCAGCGACGGGGTCAGACATGGTGGTAGGGAAATAGAGAACCTCTATTATCGGAGTTTCAAACTTTCAATACATTCGATTACTTTTACTTTCTATAAGCCAGCTCGTCAAACACGACCTATCGGCTTCCGACAACGACAATGAACATAAACCAGATGCTAAACGTCTGCATACGGAGCAGCTACCGCCTGTGTCTTCGCTTGCCAACACTTCTCGCTTGGATCTGACCGCTCTCGATATCTATGGCAGGGCCTTGGGCGTTTCATATGATATTCGCTCAAGTCTGCGAAGATTCGCAGTGGGAGGCACTACTCGACCAAAAGTTCAACTGATCAAAGGAATGTCAAACGGCCCTGGCGAATCCTGTTAATAAATTATCAGAGATATTCGACAAATCACTCATTGAGCTTATGCACCGATTCAAACGTGGGTGTACTGTAACTGATCTTTTCTCGTTTGCAGTTCATTAACTTCAT